>VWZX01005690.1:3376657-3550816 GCA_013399015.1 Galbula dea
GGGGGTGGGGAAGAAGGGGGCGACCTCCTGGCACGTAGCAGGGTTCACGATGTGCACTTCCGACTGAGGAACGTGAGCTTAAAACCTCTGCCTGGTGATATCGTCTGTCAATGCCAGGCTTACAGGTAGCTGCATGAAGCATAAAGTGTGGCAAAACAAGTGAGTATATTGTTCTGCCAACCCTATGCAGAAATTTTTTTAAAGTGACATTTATGATAATTTATTGCCTTAAAAATAAAATAATACAATTGCATATTGTCTAGTGATAGAGCCAGCAAGAGCCATTGATGCGTAGTTGTTCAGTACTGAAGTACTTATTTTCTGGTTCTTGCTTGTCTTCTTTTTTAGGATGATGTGTGCAGAAGGCATGGGCTCTTCCCCGGGTGGGTGCAGTGTAGGGTCAGGAATGACGGTGTAGAGCCAAGGGAGCTGCACCTGGTTTATAGTTTAGAGAAACAATTAGCAGCTCCTCAACTGCTGCCAGGGCCAAGCAGAGGCTGAGGGAGCTGCAATAGCTCCTTGTGATTGATCTCTGTCTGGCAGCCACTGAATGCGTGCACACAGGCACATTCAGAATTGCACCTGCACACATTAGTGTACAGGTCCTGTGTTTAAGATGGCAGTTGTCACCAACCTCTTCATTCTTACACTGTTTGTTGCATCCACTTGTTTCAAGCAGTAGTACTGGAGGTATGGGTAACAAGTACCTTACCCCTGCTCAGTGAAGATTCGTGGCTCTTAATAAATTGATTAGACTCCTTTGCTGAAGGTTAAAGTTGTCTAATGACCTACTTGTCTAAAATGTAATATGTTTGAATATCGTCTAGATACCAGATTCTTTTAGATACTTAATCCAGTTTAAGTGCTGACTGTTACCACTGCAATGTGCAAAAAAAAATATTGTGGCTGTATCAGCTTGCTGTATTCTTGATCACACAGATTGAATACAAGTGCTGATAAATGAAAAAGACTCACTTTCTCCATCCGTTTGAGAGAGCTAACCACACTCTTCAGACAGATTTTTTTTTCATATTTCACACATTTTACAAAGTCAGTCAGCTCTTTCCAATTATTCTGACCTTTTTGAGAGAGAGAGTGAAGTTCTCCACTGGTTACTGTTAGCATTGGCTTAAACAAGTCCATAAAAACATTTGTTAGTGGCTTATATGTAACACTTTGCATGGGAAGATCCCCGAGTACTTTGTGAACATTCATTAAAGATGACAGCAAGCAATATATAATAGCTAGAGAGAGCTGTTCCCATTTTGCTGAGAGACATAATTTCTTAGTCTCCCTTTACCCACAGCCTCAACAGCAGAATTATACAATTACACCTCTTCTGCAGGACAGAAGCACACATTCAAGAATTGCTACTGCCTCTGCCCTTACCTTTCCTTATGACAACTTGCTCCTGTGACACCTTCTCCCCTCCCTTTATAATAGCAGTCCAGCTGCTTTGAAGGATTTGGCTAGGTCTTACGTTAAAAAAAAAAGAAACGTGACTTAAATTTGAATCCCAGGTACTCCAGCTAAAGTCCATAGTGCCCACATTAAAAGTCAGAATGTTACTCCAGAGAACTGGTAAAGCGTGCATGGTATTGTATGTACTAGTCCTAGGAAGAGAAAACAGCTGCTGAAGTGCAACTTCTTCCAGTACCTTCAGTCACTGACAGTCCAGTGAAGATCCCCTGAAGTGGGCAGTTTTGACAGCCTAGAGTCAAGTAAACAAATAGTTCACTGAGTGCCACTGATCTCCGCACTAACACAAAGACATATTGAAGGCAGCTGAGGAATCCCAGCTCTCCAAGTGGAGGGCAGAAAAAGAGTGTCCTTCAAATTAATGGTTGCATATATAAGAAAAAAAAAGATGAAAGCAAAAAAGACATGCCTAGATGCCCCCCACAGTACCTCAGTGGTCTAGCCGTACTATACAATTGTCTTGTGGAGATTGCAAACAATATCCCCCAAACAAATCAGTTTGCTTACATATTGTACTGGGCTTACACTTACAAGCACTACCTTGTTGGCTCACGTGCAACACACAGCTATGTCTTCTGTTAGCCTGACTTCTGTCACCTGTGATCCCTCTGCCACTTGCTCCTGTGCATGCTATAGGAGAAGAAAAGAGCAGAAGTTAATACAGTTGGTTGCACAACCCTGAAAAGCCTGGAGAGACTCCTCACAGGGAGGCAAATTAGAAGGACAGTGAATAACTGTTGTGTTTCTCCTCAAAGAGGGTAAATCCATTCCTTGTAAATGTACAAAATTATTTGAGAGAAGCATTGATTGCTGCACCAGTTTCTCTTTTTGCAACAGTCCAAACCCCTTGAATTTTGGCCAGTTTCTCAAGTCCAAAAAAATAACAAAAGCAGAAGTTTTGACAAATAGCCCAAGATACTTTATCAGATTTCTCCTGAGGGATGCAGACCAAGTAACTATATAGCTCAGTAGCTGCTAGTAAAAACACAGCACTCTTGTCTTCTGAAGTGGAACAAGACTGAAGTTTCACATACAAACTACAGTAATCTCCAAGCACTTTCTGTAAGAAGAGTATAAGTCTTAAGATAAAGCTCATGGGTTGTTTTGTTTGACTTGCGACACTGTAGAGATTTCCACACTTCAGAGATCTGTGCACAGTTCAGGGGTAAAGACGTAACAGTAGCTTCAGGGATATACATCAGGAAGGGAGAAAACAAGGAACCCAGTCCCAGCATTTACCACTTCACACGCTTCTTAGAATGGTGCAAACCTTCTAGCAACTCCTGACCAGCTGCTGTCACTTCCAAATGGTATCTCAGCCTCAGTTACACATCCTGCTGGCCAAACTCCCTTCTGGTATACAGGCTGCAAATTTCCTCTTCCCTTTGTGGGCTGCTAAATCCCTGCTCTCCGGCCCCATACTTCCATAAGCTTCAGGTGTGCTTTTCTCTTGAGAGGATTCTTTCTTACCCTTGATTACCTTTTTCTGATTGAAAAATTTCATTGACCCCAGTTTCCACAGGAGACCAGAAACCTTCTCTGGAAACTCCCTCTTCTACTTCCTAGAACAATACTGTCTGCACCCTTAATTTTTTTTCCTTCCTTGCTCTGTAATGTTAGAAACAAACCTTTTCTTCTCATATGGTCCTCTTTCACCTGGTACAGCTTACTTACCAACTGCATGTGGAAATGTCCCTCAATTACATGATGCTCTGAGCTTCTGAGCTGCTTTACTGTCGACACAAGTTGATTCTGATTGTTGAGTAAACTAACAGATACACTAATAGGTCCTCTTATAATTGAAGAAATATTTGAATTTAGAGCCAAATCCTGAAAATAAAATATATGCACAAGGATTGCACACATCATATATAGTATGCACTTACCTATCTATAAAGTGTATGTTTGAGTGGATGCAAGTATATGCATGTGTATATTTGTTTGCACTTTAATATCTATATTATATGCTTGGGAGAAACATGTGTAAACAATATGCAGTTTAGGGAATGAGAATAAAGCCTATCAACATTTAAGATGTTAGTGTTTAAAACCAGACTGCAGGTGAGTAATAAAAGAGGCACCTTCATCAGACATGTTCACAAATAGAATGATAACCTAAGTCTGAATAAGCCAGATGTTGAACATGAAGAAGGCAGGAAGGTTCAGGAGGCTGAGAACAAACACGAAGAGACGGGGATCTGAAAGGCCATGAAGAGTGAACTATGTTGAAAATGAGATAGTTAAACCTGAGTTATGCTGAATAAGCTCTAGTTTCTTATTTTAGTACTTTGTGGGTGGACCAACACAAAATGTTTACTCTCTAGACTTGGCAGGTTGTTATCTTTCACCTAAGGACAACTTGCTGAGGCGGTAAAAAACTGTATTGACAATACTGAACAGACAAAGTTGGCAAACATTTTTTACCCAGTAGGATTTTTTTGGCCTACCTAGTCCATAATGCTGTCACAGTGTTTGTGAAATGAGGAGGTGTGTGGTATAGCACAGTACTGTGTTACTGTGTCCTTTTCTTAAGCTGTGTGAGATGTAGAAGGCCACACGCTAGGCAGAGTAGGTGATATCTGCCATGGCTTATTGCATGGCCCTGAAGAGCTCTGCCTTTGTATGACAAAGTGTGCTAAAATAGCCTATCTATCGTGCAAGACTATATGCCCCATGCTGTGTCTTCCTCTATATCCCTTTTCTGTTTCATTGTGTGACCCTGTAAAACAGCTAAGATTTGAATTATTATTAAATACATTTTAGCAGAACTACAAAGTATAGAATAGTTTGATTTCATGAAGCTTTGTTTGCTTGGCTAGGGGCTTTCTACTGTACTTATACAGAAGACCCAATCTAAAAACTCACCTGAGCCAGCACTAAGACTTTTCAGGTCTACAAAGGGCAGCAGATCATTTGCCAAGGTGGGTGTCATGATCAGCCTCAAATTGAGTGCTTTTGGTCAGGCAATCGCTGGTTTTCAGTTCTCCTGTCTTACAATGAGGAGCACCTTTGTCATGCAGGACAAAGTGCCTTGCTCAGCTGATAAGGAGAGTTTCAAAGAAGGAATCCTTTCTGGTCAAATCAACTCGGTATTTCTCACGTACACTTCAAAATGATTCTTTGCCTCTGTCCTTCCCCACAAGTTTGGTTTGCAGAAGGTACTGCAAACCGCTGATAGTGCAGGCAGTGTCAGTGGATCTGCCCAGCCTGGCTGCAGCAGGCACCATCTCACTGTTACATGATGCTGTGGTCACTAACAAAGGAACACTCCTGAAAGATTTAAAGAGCTGAGCTTGTGGGGAACAGAGGAGAAGGTTCATTTCAAATGGTGGGTTCTGAGTCATCTAGTTAATCAAAAATGGGTTCACTTCATCATTAGTTATTACCCTGTCATTGTGATTTAGGTAATGAATGAAAACATTTATTCAGCATTTGTCTTAATGCTTCTGTCCCATTTCAACTAGCTATTTATTGAATCATCTTTTTGTACAAAATAATTGATAAGATATGATCTGCATTTGAAACAATGGAAGAGCTCTTTATATTGCTTTAAAAGTGTTATTTTGCAACTGTCATTTCCTTAGATGCATCCTGCCTTATTCTGAACCTAATCTAAGGTCTGGCTGAAAACATTTAACCCTCAGACACCTCCAACTGCCAAATTGAAAAACCTTCACCTGAGTTTAGGAGTTCAGCTTTTTTGTATACCACTAATTAATCATAGTGATTAGTTAATAAACATCTTCATTCACTGCTTTCTTTTCTATCCTATGTCTATACTATCAGGAAATTATCTGAGTAGTCTATCAGAAACTGCCAATTGAAGAAAGCTGGTTCAGTGACTCTAGAATGCTGAACACCAAAGGCCTTGCATTTCTCAAACCTTGAACAGTGGAAAGTCACAGCTGAAAGCCACTGGCTTCACAGGTTTATGCATCAGGGCTCACTCCCAGCTGGCTGGAAGCTCTGTAAGTCCTGGCCCTCAGTCCTACTCTTTGCACCCAGTGCCCCTGGAACTGGTACTTTGAGCCTGGAAGCCCTGGGCTCAGACAAAGCCCTCCATGGGACTGGAAGCTGGTCAGTTCAGGAATTCCTGCTGTTTGCAGCTTCATGCGGGGAAGCCCAGAAAGTACCAGTTAAACAAGAGACTTTCCATGGAATACCTGGTCTGAGACCCAATAAGCCAGCACAGCTGTTAGTGAAAGTGATGTTTTTCTCAGTTTCATGGTTGCTAAAACAACAGCTTGAGCCAAAGAAGTAATTTCTTTAAGATACACCCTCTGTTATTGTTTCTGATGCATTTTTTGTAATGTTGGACTCAAGAGAAATTTGAATAATAACAATAATTCATTTATATCTGAGCTGAATCCAAGTTCTTGAAAAGTCCTGCAAAGGCAGAATCCTGGGTTTTGGCCATTTCTTTGCTGGGTGGTAAGCAACGATCAGTTTAATGATTTTGATTAGTTAAAAATCATCTTGAACTGAATCCAGCACAATTACAAGCAGATGAGTAAGGAAGAACAATAGGAATTCACAATATAACCAACTACTAACTATTTTAAAACACCTCTGGAAAAAGAAAAAACAACCCAAAACATTTTTAGGGTGGTTTCAGTGGGGCAGTGTGGTTGCATTAGCTAGAGCCTGTGAGGTCCACCCTATCAGTGGTGCTACAACTTGGTCACCCAACAGCTTTCAGGGCTATCACAGAAACAAACCCCTGTCAAATGGTAGCTGCAGAGGGAAGCCCTCAAAATAACTCTAGGTTTTTATAATTTGGGCTTGTTTACAAAGCAAATGGTCTGAGGCAGAAAAAAACCCAAACAACCTTCTGCCTCAAAAAGTGGTAGTCTCTGCCTCTGCTTAAAATAAAGTCTCACTGGTGAGACTTGTCAAGGGCTATAGATGGGGGCTGAGATGTTCCAAAAGTGTTCCCAGGATCCAAGGCCAACTAGCACAAAGCAGCCAGCTCAGCTCTAGTAAACACTCTTAACCTTCAAAACTGGGTGGCTGCTTGCAAATTGCCTATTGGGAATTGTTCTGGAAATCCCCTGCTTCTGATTTGTGCCTGGGAGTGGTTTGACGAGTAGTTGGCAGTAGCCTTGAGGGTGCTAGGGACTTGGCTAATTGTTTAACACTGCAGAAGATCATAATCCAGTGTGCAGGAATGTTCCCAGGCCCTGTTTAATTCACCAGGATAGATGTAGACTGTGAAGAAAATTAAAATGAAATATTGGGTTTGCTGAGAATGGAACTGTCACGTTTCCTGCTTTACAGGACATCCATTACAGAGATGGATTAAACCAGTGTGACACTACTTGTTTGTGTGGCTGCAGAATTAACTGCTAAACTCACAGAGGGATCGTTTTAGCATCACTGATGGTACTTCAGAAAATCAACCTGTATTCAGGATAGATCCAGCAGTGTGCAGTCATAATCTTAATTTTGCCAGCATCAGGAAAGAAACAAATTCATCTGCAGCAGACTCTTTAATGTGACCTATAGACCATATGAGTTATGTTTCATTGGTGATAATGGCCCAAACTGGGAAGCATCTGTTAATTTCTTCTCATACTTTGTACATCTGTTATCAGTCCCTGGTGTGATTTGATTTTTGGAAGCTGGATTTCCTTGCACACGTACCATAAGGCTCAGTTCAGTCTCCTTTATAGAGTTTACTATAAAACCCTTGACTAATCACTGGGGGCCAAATATGAAGAGACAATGAGTCCAGACTGCTGCTGGTTTACACCACGTGAAAAAAAAGCTTTTAGACAATACAGAGCAAGTCAAAGCCTAGGACAGCTATTTTAAAGATTAGCTGTCAGCTTCAGCCACAGAAAATGCAATCACCTCCACAACCCTCGTGTATAATTTTGTCTAGGTGTGTAAAAGGGAATGAGAGTACAATTGTTTCACCTCTTCTAATTCTTAATGATCCTGCCTTCCTCCAGTCGACCTACACAGAGACATTTACAGCCATCAAACACACAGACTGCCAGACCTAGGTGTGTTGGTCTGTGCCTCCAGGGATCCTAACCAGATGGTATTTTAGGAGAGGACACAGTTCATTTCAGAGCAATCCGAATGAGCAGCTTTCTTTTCTTTATTACACCATTGCATTTGGCGGCAATCCACCAGAGGCAGATTCTGCTCTCTAAGGAATCATCTGCCCACTCTGTCCATTTAACAGGACATTCAGCTCAGAAAATCCAGTTGCTGATCACACATGTGGAGCAGATGTGCGAGCATGCGTAGCAAAATAAAAAACAAAAAATCCCAGCAGTGGATGGGGAGAAATGTAGCGTAACTACTGAAAAACAGTGACACTAAAGCTCTGGTTCTCAAACAGTGGTTATTGTTGTTGTAAGGAGGATTTTTCTTATTACTCTTTCTTGGGGAAGAAAAAAAATCCTGTAATAAATCCTTTATTATTTTTCTCTTTGGAGGTCAGGGAGGATTATTCATATTATACTAATGTGGCTTCTTTGTTCGTTTTCACAGACTTCTCCTTACAAAGATATGATTCTAGCTATTTTGACCAGACTGTCTTGGGGCCCTACCTCTCAGGAACTGAGTGCTGGAAAACTTCCACTGGAAAAAAAAACACACCCTTTTAAAGGAGAGGATATCAGAAGTATACATCTTTTATCCATGCCCCACACACTTGCATGTAAAGGGAGAGCACCAGCTGTTTTTCTCATGGTTAATAAGGGTTTCTTAGGGAAATCTGACTTCCTGTTTTTACATGGACAGCTACATTGTTGCATAGCCAGTTAATTTTGGTTAGGTCAATGGAGCAAGTTTAATTATTGGAATTTTCCTTAGTCACTGAAGCTTCATACTGCAGAGAAGAAAGAGGGGTTACTAGGAAGTCCAGAAGACTTCCAAAAGACAGTGTACAGAAGCTGAAAAGTTCATCTTAATTGCATGGCCCCTGCTCAAACAGATAAAACTTTTTGAGGGGATGGGATTCTTTGAATGGTGCAGTTTGGATTGCAGACTAAATTTCTTTTATAGTTCGAAATATACTGAACAGAAGTCTTATAAATATTTTTCTTTAAGAATATTTAGAAAAACCCCAACCCCCAAAATTACATATTCAAAGCACTGGGAGCAGTCTGACTACTCCTACTGTTGTGGTGGGAAAATGGTCCGTTTTTCCACAATAGCACAACTCAAAACAACCAAAGCCTGAGCAAATACAGAGAGCAATCCCATTCAGCTGCAGGCAGTACTGTGAAAAGCACACCTCTCAAGTTGTGGCTCTCACAACAAGGACAACTGGTGGTGGTGAAATGAAATAGCAACTAATCCCGGGTTAAATCCCCTAAAAAAACATGAGCGTTTCTTGAACTCTGTGATGTTCCTGTCTAATTTATTTTAACTGGAACACTTAGATTTTATTTCGGTGTTTAGTTCGGTGACTGGCTAAGCCCCTTCCTCCTTTTCATATGGTATTACAAGTTATGGTGGATTTCTAAATCTTGGTCTTGGTTAATGCTTCAAAGAACATATGGGCTGATTTCCTTCAGTTTCTCATCATATGCATGTAGCCAGCTGTATATTATTACATAACTTTAGACTTGAAGGAATCAGTTCATTCTAGATACTGTGATCTGGTTCTGTCTTTTTGATACTGTAATATTACAGTTGGAGAAACTCACGAGTGCTGTTATAAGGAAAGTTTGGGGTTTTTTTTTTTAATTCATATCCTTGTTCTTAATAAACATCCCAAAGAAAAATATTCAACAGCAGCAGGCAGTAATAAAGAGGCAGAAAATGGCAAAACCACAGTACTGAGGAAACCTATGTGAAAACACTGGTTGTGTCTTCCTGGTTACAGAAAACAAATAGAACTGTTCAAAGTGCTTGCCAATAAGGGCCTGCCAAATAAAATATTGTTTTATGAAGTCAGGAAAAAACTAATTTTGAAGGTTATTGTAGGTTATTTGTGGTCATGTCTTGTGTTCATAAAATATGATGTCATCTTGAACCCTCCACTATTTTTATTTCATCCCTATAGATCTTTGTCTGAGACACTATCTCAGCAGTTGTAGAGATTTAAGAGTTATTGGGAAATGCTTGCAGGAGTCTGTTGTACAAATTGAATGGGAATAAAATGAATTAGATACAAGCCAACAGAATGCAAGAAGCCATCAAAGCCACTGTATTTTAGGGGAGTTTATTATCCAGTAACTTGGAATGACAACATCACACCACTAGCATTATATTTGAAATCAGAAGGTTGCAGAATTCTTCTCCCTACTTAACTTTTGTTTCAAATTATGTTGACACTACAAAGCTGACCATATTGGCGTTTGATTCTCTGTCCTGTCCCTGCAGCACTGAAGGAGTGATTAACATGGCTACTAAGGTAAACAGTTTGCTGATCGCCTTCTGCTTTTTTGGTGGAACTAGCTTATTCACCTCAATAAGTGAGTCATCCCATCAGCCAATCTAATGTATCTAGACAAGATGCAAACTGATGTAGGATGTTAATGAGAAGGTGGTAAAGAGTTACTGGCTTTTCCTGGCACCCCTTAAAACTTTTGCCTCGTTTATTTCTCTCTTTTCTATATAACATTCACTGACCTGTCAGAATGCCAGATGGAGTTCATGGGATTTTTTTTCAGAATCAGGGCTTTCTGTAAGTGGTTTCTCCCATTTGGAGCTGCCTAATCAACAGCTGACTCAGGCCTGAATGCTTCCTTGAATGCTGTGGCAGCTTTGGGGTTTTTTTCCTTTTTAGCCACTGACAGTCTCTTCTCCAATGCTCTCACTGCTGAAGCAGTTTGTCAGAGCAAAGGAATGCTTACGACATCTTCCATGTGCCCCTTTATGCTTATGTGCCTGCTGATTTTTTCATTAGAATAAGAATATAATATCCTTCTATTTCTTCTTTTTCTTCTATTTAGGCATTGTTTTATGGCCATGGTAAGTGACTTGACATGAAATAAGTCTTAAAATATGAGCTTTTAAGGTAGTAGAGAAGTTGTTCCTTTTCTTTCTGTGGCCAAAACCTCTGAGGCCCATGAGGCTATGCTCTCTCAATGATGGCTGAAGCACCTTCCACATGGAAGAAGCTGTGTTCTGGGACCTGGCCTCACAGGAGCAGTTCCTTGTGGATTAGCTACTTATGGGGATGCAAGGCGATGGCATGGTGGGCACTTGTAATGTTTCTGTGGGATACCAGAGCATGTATGCACATGCATCTCCCACGGTGCAGCTTCTGGTTTTATTATTCTCATTTGTTTTCTTAAAATGCACCTATCTTTAGAAGTGACTCTGTGGATCTTGGTGTCAGTGAGGGGTGACAGCCTGGGTCACCTGCCAAAGAGCACAGGACTCCTATCCTTACGGGAGGCCGTTTTAGCACACTTTGGCCCCCTCTGCAGCCCAGGCTCCTGCAAGCATGGAGGCAGTCGTTAGATTTGGGCAGAATTTACATAGCCCGGAGGCCTTGCGTGCTCTGTGGGTGACAACATTGCTCAACGTGCCAGAAATGCGTATGCTTTGACTCCAGGGCCCCCAACTCTGCTGGGGGCCTATTTGATCCTGAGGTCACTGGCGACTTTTAAAGCAACAGACAGAAGCCTTCCTCACAGTTGCTGGAGGAAATCCTCCTTCTGGAGCTTTCAGAGGCTCTTTTCACTACTCAGGCCTTTTCCCTGTGTGAAAGAGCTGCAGTCACAGCACAAATCTCACCTAATATATCTTACCTGTAAATGGCATTTTTTCTTGCAGATAATTTTCTAGTACCCTGCTGCTGTTTGTTGTTCTGTTTTGCTGCCAGTTGGCATTGCTGATGCTATTTCCTTGCTGTACTGTCATACTCATGGAATGAATCTCAAGAGCACGGTTTCTATTAATGGCTTTTTGTTTGTATTTTCTGGGTAAGCTTTTCACTCTAGCCATTATCTCTATTCCCACTATCAATTTCACTCCACCCAGGTGTCTCCTACCGCCCAGCTGTAAATATTGTTATTTATAGTAAGTGCTATGGAGTTCATGCTTGGGAAACCAAGAAGGGCTTTCAGACACTTTAGACCAGTACTCAAAGATTTTTCTGTTCCTGTGGTTAATCAATGATATTCAAGTGCAAAAGAAACAAACTTACGTAGTAGTTAAATTTGTTGTGGAACAAATACTGTTTTCTGGTGGTAAAAATGCTTCATTTGCTAGTTTTACTTACTAGCTAAATCCAAAATCTGGCAAAAATATAGCATGCTAAGCCACCATATTTGCATGTTACTTAAAAGAAACTTGAAGAGTCTCTAGTTACTTTTTGCCTTCATGAGCAGAACTTTCTGATCTCTATCTAGTAACATATCCAGCTATTCAGTCTATTGTTTTCAAAGTACAATTCCTAATGCAGTGGATAACAACATAACTCAATTCTGGATTCTTGATTCAGCTACCTTTGGTCTTCCTCCTTACATTGTCCCCTACATTTACAGAGGGACTTGTGGGGATTTTTGGGGGGGGGGGTTGTGTTGGTTTTTTTGTCCTTTTTTTCTATCTACTCATATGCTAAAGGACATGTAATTCAATTAATTTCGCCTCAGTAACATAAAAAGGAGTTTAACTCAAGTAGCTATATATATGTGTATGTGTATATGTATGTATATATGTCAGATCAAAGACAGCCTTAAAATATCCAGCTCCTGTTGTTATTTGACTAAATCAGTGATTTTTTTCCATAGAAGTGCATATCACTGCATTTCTGTGTGCTTATTGTATGTTGAAAATGTTATTGGGACACACTTTTATCTTTTACAGGAATTTGCATGTGTAGCAGAAGCCATCCAAAGTATATCTGATGTGTTCCATTTATTGTATAGCTGAATACTTAGCCTGTGGACAGATGTTCAATGTGCAGGCAGCTGTGTTAGTTTAAGATGTTACTATCTCCAGCTGTTTGCTGCCAGCATGTTACCGAAGACCCTTGTCCATTTAGCTCTGCAAGGCTTACCTGAGCTTCTGTCTCTAGCTGGAGAAGCTTTTTTGGCTACTCCAAACCATCAGAATTGTCCATCGCTGTTAAAATGTGATGGAGGACATGAAATATTCCTCCTATAGTGTCTTCTGAAAGGGGCCCAGGAGGGTCAGCTTCACACTGGTGAACCCCAAGTCTTCTAGGAGCATCTTTGGCTGGCAGACGAAATCTCCTCCCCCAAAAGGCATCCATTCACAGTCTTCTATACGCTATCAATTATAAATAGCTTCTGGATAGTCATCTCGTTCACAGATCTTCAGTAGGGATGAGATCTTGGGTATAATGGGAGCAATTCAGGTACCTCAACAGAAGTATCTAATGCCATTTCAGCTATCGAGGCTGTAGCACTGTGGATGTTTTTGGCATCTTAGGCTTAAGCTGGCAGTAGACACCTCTTTTCAGTAATCAGACTTTCTCCCTCAGTGCTGAATAGCTCTCACTGACAGAAGGTAATTGTTTTGTTTGGAGAGCTACTAGAAAGTTTTATACAGTGCAGCCTGAACCCAGTGAGCTACAAATTCAAAAATTACTTTAATGATCTTTAAATAATTTGAAATCCTGAATTCTTTGTGAGCAATATTCTTAAGAGAGAGCATTATAAAAAGAATGTCTCTGTAGACATAATAAAATATTTCATTATTCAAGCCTTTTCCTAGAGGAAGTGAAAACTCACTCAGTCTTCCTTGGTTAGAGTCCTGGAGATCTGTTTCTCATAATGTATATTTAGGAGCAGCTATGAAATGTCAATATTAATGTTTGTATCATTGTAATTTTACAGACAAAAAGAAAAAAAAACACCACAAAAGCTGGGGTTTTTTTCTCAGTGTCTCCTACATGACTGGAAAAGTTATGCATCTGTTAACGGTGTGAAAAAGAACCATAGAATGCTGTGGGTTAGAAGGGACTTTTAAAGGTCACTGAGTCTAACTCCCTTTAGCGAGGAGGGGTATCTTCAACTAGATAGGTTGCTCAGAGTCTGTCCAACCTGACCTTGAATGTTTCCAGGGATGAGGCTTCTACAACCTCTCTGAGCAACCTGTTGTTTCACCACCCTTATTGTAAAAAAGTTTTTCCTTAGATCAGTTTAAATCTCCTATCTTTTAGTTTAAAACCATTACCCCTTGTCCTGTTACAATAGGCCCTGCTAAAAAGACTGTCCCCATCTTTCTTGTAAGCTCCCTTTAAGTACTGAAAGGTGACAATAAGGTCTCCCTAGACCCTTCTCTTCTCCAGGATGAACAACCCCAGCTCCCTCAGCCTTTCTTCACAGGAGAGGATTTCAGTCCTCTAGTCATCTTTGTGGCCCTCCTCTAGACCTGCTCCAACATGTTGATGTCCTTCTTATGCTGAGGACTACAGGCCTGGATGCAGTACTACAGGCCTGGATGCAGTACTCCAGGCGAGGTCTCACCAGAGTGGAGGAGAGGGGCAGAATCACCTGCCTTGACCTGATAGACAGATTTCTTTTGATGAAGCCCAAGATACAGTTAGCCTTTTGGTTTGCAAGTGCACATTGTCATTTCACATCCAGCTTTTCATCCACCAGTACCCCCAAGTCCTTCTCTGCAGGGATGCTCTCAATTGCCCAGCCTATATTGATACCAAGGATTGCTCTGACCTGGGTGCAGAATCTTGCGCTTGGCCTTGTTTTACCTCTTGAGCTTCATATGACCCACTTTTCAAGCTTGTCCAGGTCCCTCTGGATGGCATCCCATCCCTCCAGCATGTCAGCCACACCACTTGGCTTGGTGTTGTTTCCAAACTTGCTGGGGGTGCACTCAATCATCTGTCGTTGATGAAGATACTCAACAGCACTGGTATCAGTACAGACCACTGAGGGACAGCACTTTACATGGACCTCCATCTGGACATCAAGCCATTGACGACTGCCCTCTGGGTGTGACCAGCCAAGCAATTCCTCATGTACCAAACACTAATCAAATCCTTATCTCTAACCATCAAATCCATATCTCTTCAATTTAGAGAGAAGGATGTTAAGGGGGATTGTGCCTAAGGTCCTACAGATCAGAGAGATGACATCGATAGCTCTTCACTTGTCCACTGGTGTTGTTCCATCATAGAAGGCCATTAGGTTGGTCAGGCAGAGTTTGTCCTTGGTGAAGTCATGCTGGCTATCTCAAATTCCCTCCCTGCTCTCCATGTGCCTTAACGTAGCTTCTAGGAGGATCTGTTCCATGATCAGGCACAGAGGTGAGGCTAGAATTGTATAGTCACAACAGAAGATTTTTGAGATTGTCATATAAAAGCAAATGGCCCCTAAATTATAGTTTCCACTTCTCACATGAGAGATGGGTCAGGTTTTTATGGCGAAACACTTCTGCACAGACTGCTTGTTACCTTTACTCTGGTTTGGATGTGTAGTGTTGGAGTCCTTTTTTCACACTGGAGTGTGCCTCTAAAAGTTGATGAAAGAAGAGCTGTAGGTTTGGTACGTTTATTGTCCATTGCTTTCTCTATACATATTTTTACTATTTGAATATAATTCAGAAAGCTGGGAGATAGTCCTTACTATTTCCAGCAAATGACTGAGTCTTAAGTGATTCCACATGTTGGTCGAGAAAGACTCTTTATATTAGCCCTTCACTGCACTAAACCTACAAATGCTGCTTGTAAGACCTCTTCTTTCGGATTTTGACCTATCACTTTAAATTCAATGTATCTATTTTAGTTGCAATTTAAAACAAATTGTCCCACAGTCTGATGAAGGCTACTTATTTTCAGTGCCAGAAAAGGGCATATGTCACAACAGTCTGCACATGTATTTCACTGTTGCTTATTTGACAGATGACCTTGATGTGAATCTCCACTGGGGGTTGAGGCTGCTTATGTCCATGTTTGGTTCAGGTTGTCTTGTTACTATTTTCTTCAACTAGGGCAAAGGTACAAAGTTCTTCTAATTTTTGTCTTAATGCTTCTCAACGTCATTCAAGAAGAATAATTTTGTTTTTCAAGGGAGCAATCTGAGACCAGGGCTCTCACTTATATTAAACACACATTTTACAAACACCAAACATCCAATACCTCAGGCTGTACTAAAATAGAATGAGACTCAAGAGGTACAAAGAGACTGAGGGAGCAACTGTATGTGCCCATATCTGGCTATCTCTCTAAAATATAGTTTAATTAATATGCATACATGCCTTGGGTCACACATTTTTCACTTCAAAGCATAATCATGAAATAATATTCTAATTAATGATAGTTATATAGCCAGCCACAGAGAGCTGGGACAAGTCTTTAAGACACATGTTCCAGCGTCCCTCCTGCTTTGGGCATCACAGAACATTGAGGGATTGAATAAATAAGTTCAGCAGAACCATGGAAGGGTTAAGACTGTGCTATTACAAGGCCACAGAATATGGCTGTGGACCAAAAAGAATATAATGAGTTTTCAACATAAAGCAATGGCAAATACTTCATATAAAGAGTTCTGTGTATTCTCCTTCCTTCTTCCTGTCACTCTCTACTCCCTGTCTACAGACTGCCAACACTTAAGAGTAAATACAAAATGAATTTTGAGTATTTATATGCAAACTGATAACTATAAAACTTAAAATGATTCACCTAATAACAAGGACATTTTTGTTTTGGTGGCATAAGCAATGCAAATAATAGAGAAATGCAGCTCTTCATTTTTTCGTGGCACCTATAATTGTTTGCATGAGACTAACTATATTAGTGATGGTGTTTTATTCCAATCATAGTGAGTTCAAGTCTAGTCTTTATGCTAAGATGGTTAAAAAAAATTCTCAGTGCCTAAATGTTCAAGAAGCTTCTGTTACATGATATTTGTCTTAATTTTTAAGGAAATCCAACTTCTCCACTGTAATTTAGGATGCTTTAATATGATACTATGTGTATGGTGTTTTATACTGTGATGACATTAGAGATGCGTTCAATGGTTGCTTAAATCTTCAGCCAGGGAGCAGCTGAAAATTACACATTTCACACTACTGCAAAAGGAGTTTCAGAGTGGGCTTCCTAGAGGGCCACTCACTGGAATAAAATACCCATTTAAAAATTACCTTCAAAGCAAGAATCTGTGGCAGTTTTTTAAGGCTTTGTATGTTGTTGCTAAGGTTTCATTATAGAGGTAGAAATTCATGCAGTGTTCTTTGTTTCTTAGTGTTTACTCTGTTTCCATTTTGTTGCATACTTGTGTCATGATTCAACCCCTAGAAATAGCCATGTTCTTCTGGGCTTCTAATGCTCTAACATCTTGGCTCTCACAGCAAACAAACTTATTTAGCACCAAATTGCCCTGCCTACAAAAAACATTTCTGAAGGTTTTGTGAGTTGGAGTTGCATTAATCTGAACTATAGACTCTCCTCAGCCTGTTTAGCATTATACCTCATTCAATAGACAGTTTAATGGATGATCCATAGCAGTACATTACATTTTTGAGCTCTGGGAATTACTCTGCACAGCCCAAGATTGGGGACTGGATTTGGTGGCTGAAATCCAAAAGCTTTTTCCTTTTTTTAAGTACCAAACATTGCCTTTTGCCAAGTGGGATAATTTTCCCATCTGTTGAAGGGTTTTCTGCCCTTGGTAACAATATTCAGTTTCTCTGGCTCCTATAGGCTCACACTAGTACAAAATAGAAGTAACAGAAGTTATCAGTAACGGTAGTAAGCAACTGAAGACAAAGGCAAAGACAAAGACAAAGGCAGACCTCTAGGTGTGAAGGACCAGAAGGCCTGTCTGCATCTGGAGTGACTTAATGTAATCTCTATTGTCTCCATCTTCTTTTAATAAGTGATGTCTCATTTTAAAATGATTGGGAGATCTTTTGCTGTGATGCTTCCTTGACTGACACACTAGATGTCTTTGAAAAGTTGGGAGAGGACTGTGCTCTGATGGGAGCCTTTAACAGCAGTATTTGTTTCATATCCCTAAGGTCTCTTGAGTATAAACCTCTGGTTTTCAGTGTGGAGTGTGCAAGAGGCACAGCATCATATGTCCTTTATTACTGCCCAGAGGCACCTCCTCATCTTGATAAGCCTTGACCTTCAGAGAGCAGCAATGTGAATGACAGGAGAACCAGCTGTACGTGGGATGGACTGGTGACAGCTGAGCTTGGCCAGACAGAGCTGGAAGCCCCAGTGGAGGTGGATCGGTTTGGGACACCAGGCACACCAAGCTGAACTGAGTACTGAACTTACCACAGCTCAGTCCCAAGAATACTATTTTGTCTTGAGACCATAGAGTTTACATCTCCACAGTGGTAAATAGAAAAGAGGTAATGTGTGTAAACGTGAATATGCCAAAATGTAATAGGCTTGTATTAGTGTGAGAAATGAAAGGCGCCGAAGAAATTACTCCAGTAGTTATTCTCCAATAACTGGAAAAAGTATTAAAAATAATTTTGTGGGGATATTTTTGTCACAACACATGTCAGAACAGCTGTTACAACACTAGGAATTTACTTCCAACAATATATTCAGAAAATTCCCCTTCATCTAGCAACTAATGACTTAAAAGCAGAGACTACAGTGCACAGAGACATATTCCAAAAGCATATGGTATAATAAACTTCTGGTTATTACTGGGTTAATCAGCACTGTTCTGGAAAGTACCAAAAATTGCATGTAACTGTTTCAAAAATCACGGGGATATTTTGAACGTTTCCACTGGGTCAAAGCAAAAATAACTATACATCCTTTTTAGGTGATTATATTCAAGAGACTGGTCTTGCTAGAGTGACTACATCCATTACTGCAATTATTATTTAGTAATAATTACTCTGTAGAATTCCAGTGTTTTATTTTTATTACTGCAAGTGAGAGCCCATAGAGAAAGCCAGTGTCCTGCCTCTCTAGGGCCTTGGGATGACTGCCTGTGATTTTATAATTTCCAGACTTGTTACATTTAGTTTAGGGGAGGCTATACCTGAATTGTGTAGGTTAAAGAGCCCTTTCTTTGCTGATTAAAATGAAGCATTATAATTAACTTATCATATCCGATACATCCGATTAACATGGAAATACATTTGACCTACACTGGTAAAGATAGATGACTTCCTTACACAACTTATAAACACTTGGAGGCATTGTGCCAAAGCTCAAAAGCAATTTGTGTTTTATGAAAGTCTATTTAAGGTTCCCTTTCAAGTAATAGAAAAAAAAAAAAGAGAAAACAAGCAAACCCCTTACACAACACACACGTTTCAGAATATCAAGCCTCTGTAATCAGTATGTGACCAAATCCATTTTTGCAAACAGCATTCTTTATAATAATGACTGAACTGAAAGATAAGGCCTAAATTTCTGTTTAGAAAATTGCACAACAGAGTAAAAGGCAAATATGCTTTGATTTCCCAATACTATTTTATTTTCTGCCTCCTAGTTCTCAAATGTGGCTGAGAATGAAGACGAGAGATAAATATTAACCAACTAGAAAATTAGGGAAATAACAGCTGATGGAGAAAGGAAGTGAAGAAGAGCTGAGGCTCTTATGGGTTAATGTGAGGGCCAAAGCTGCTTGAAGTTACTGGAAAAGTCTCCATAAAATTCAAAGGGCTGTCTGTTCAGGACAATGTCTTCTACAGTGCTTCACAGGATTGTGCTTCATTTCAGTCCAGTTTAGTGGAGGAAAGTAAAAAACTTCCCAGCAGTCTGTATATAACCCAATCCCAGCCAAGTGGTGGGTCAAGTCCTTGACATTGCTCTCTGGTTGGCTTGGGGGGTCTCTAAAATAGTTTACCAAATGTGGTGATGGTTTGAACGGCCAAGAGAAATCTCTGCATGGTATCAGTGGATCAAGGGTCACAGCTGAGTGATTCTTCCTCCCCTGCAGCATTCAGCTGCTAACATAACGCCTTGAGGCTGTAGCCATCAGTGCTACAGAGACAAGCGCAGGAGTCCACACAGACTTGTAGCCTGTTTTGGAACTGAGAAGGCACAAACATAAGATAATACTACCTTCCTTCTTTCCATGCTTTAGTCTCTAAATATCATCATCAAGTCAGGAGAAGCCTTGCTTGTGTCCATTAAGAAAACTCAAGACAGGCATACTGCAGGGGCATGGTACTTTTTTAAGATACCTTTCTGGCTCTAACATTAACCAGCTTATGAACCAAGCAAAGAGACAAACCACATAAATATCCATAATTGCCTTCGCAAGCAAAGGAATCAGCGCAGTACTTGACTTTTCACTTCTTTTTTTTTTCCATGAGCAGCTAGGACCTTCACTTTCCATCTTGTGGCTCTAGGAGGAAGGCCTGGGGAGGAGGGAAGGCTTGTTAGCCTATCACTTTTATCTGTGACCTGGTTTTGTCCACACTTGAAATGACAAAGATTGGCTATTTCAGCTGATTCCCAGCTCTTCCATGCACAGACGCTTCTTGTTGCCAAGGTAAGGGTGGTATATGAGGACAGCAAGCTCTGTGTTACAAAGATTTTTGTCCAGACTTTTCATGTTAGCCTACTCCAATCCTAGCCCCTATCCCTTCCCTGAGGCCAAGAGGGAACAGGCAACTGTAGGAGGAAGAGAAGGATTCTTGCTATCGTGGCAGATGGGGTAGAGGAATACCATACTACAAACAAAGGAAGAGAGTTGAAAGAGAAAGAGCTTCTGCTTTTAGTGATAGTCACCCAAAATCTGACATTCTTTTTGTTATGCCCTCACCTGCACCTCATAGAAGGATCTATTTTGCTATCTTTATAAACTTTGGCCACCCCCAAGCGTGATGTTGATGTTCTAATTGTGGTAAAAGCCAACATTGTCTGCACTGATGTAGAGAGATCTAAGACAGCTCTGCAATAGACTTTGATTTCCAAATAATATTGAGCTACAACACTTAGAAGGCCTTTAGGTTATCCAAAAATAACTAATCATTTTTTTTCAGATGTTGATGTGCCTTTGTTCAACGACAGATTTCTGGAAGCAAATGCTACAGAATAAACTAATGAGGCATTTCTTGCAACACTTTCAGTTTGGGTTCAAACCGGAAAGCACAGATCCAAGTTCTACTGCCTTGGGGATTTTCTTCAATGTGAGGTTTGGATTCAGCCCACTATAAAGAGCCACTATACATGCAAAATTTTGAGATTGCTGTAGGTTTGGACTCTCTCCACTGTCAAAGTTCAGAAGGTTTTGTCTGCATATTTTTTTTGTAGGCCTGTCTCCATTTTAGTTTTGGAAGCACAAAAAACCCCAGATATATATACAAAGAAAATCCCTTTGCAAATATGCATGTGCAGAAACAATTTCAGGACTCAACCCTCCAGGTAGTTACTCATGCACTGACACCCATTGTTTTCAGTGGGCTACATGTGTGAATAATTATGCACCTGGGAACAACCATTTGCAGGATCAGGCTGATGCAAAATAATACGCTGATGAAAACTTAAAAGGTAGCTATAACACTTGATTGGATTGATGTAGGCTGTTCGTAAAGAGGCTGTCTGGGTGCAAGCTATTGCCATGCTCATTTTAAGAAGCATTTTTATACAGTTACATTTCTCTGCTCTTGGTTTCCGGGGCATCTCCTGCTCCTTCTTCTAGGAGGAGACAGCTTGCAAATGCATGTTAACAAATTCAAATGCTACAAATGAATTTTACAGTCCTCAGTGCTGGTTATTCTCACCTCATGAATCCAGAAGTGTCTATGAATTTGAAGGATTGTTCTGGGGGGATGATCTCATCTCCTAGCTTTACATATTCTCTGGTTTCGTTTTCCCCTGCAACTCCTTCCATCCACTCAGTTAGCAACCCAGACTTTCCAGAAAAGGACAAACTATTATTGCTTTTCTTCCTCTTCCTTTCTTTCTGTTTGCTGCTTGTGTTCATCATTTCACTGCGGGGCAATAGTTTTTGTCCAGGGATAGTAGTTATTTCTTATCTTCTTCATATTTTATGTACTTTTTATGTTCTCAAAAGCAGAATTTTACTATTTCACAGATCAAATAAATCCCAGGCTTTCAAAAATGATAGAATGGAAGCTTCAGCTTCACAAGCACAGCTGCAAATAAGTCTTTAATTGCCAGCTTAGGAGAAGGACTGAAAATGTCTAGCCAGTGAAACTGCAGTAAATTTGAGAGGTAGAAGCAATAGAGAACATGCCTCTCTTCCACAGGGTATAGGATATAAGGCTAGGAAACATTCCCATGGAGCATGTTGTATGTGATGTTTAACTATTTTAATTGTAGAGATAATGAAAAGCAAACCAATACTTCTTCCTTGTGTTATTAAATCCTTTGCTGGTGAGTGTTTTACCACCTTGAGACTCCTTATTTTGTAGATTCTTTTGTTTTCCAAAAGTGAAAGAAGTTTTTGTTGGTTTTTTTTTTTTAAAGGTTTGTGTTGTTTGAAACATGGCTTTGTGTTGTTGGTTGTTTTTATGTTTGGCTGGTTGTCTTTTTTAGTTTGTTTGGGTTTGGGGTTTTTTTTTCAGGTGTCAGGAACTAGTTCTGGAAGTTCACAATAGTTGATGGATCAATTATAAGAGATCTTAATGAAAGTTGCAAAAAACCTCTCCCTATAGCCCAGATTTCATATTTGTGTTTCAAAGCATGTCAGAGAGATTCTCAACAAGAGTTCATCAGGCCTTGTTTCATAGGAAGAACATTTTTCATCCCAAGAGGTTTTCTTGGAAAGAAAGACACTGGTATTTTGGTAGCTCGAAAAAAACAAACAACAAAAGGATCATAGGAAACAGAAAAAAATGGAAAATTGCAGCCTCAAATGGTTAAAGATTTACAAGCCTTTAAGCAGCTGGAAGAGGGTCATATACTGGGGTATGTTAGTGCAGTTTCAGTAATAGGTGGTATTATGGTATTATTAGCTCAGCCTGTAACTGGTATTCTGATGGGATGTCAAATATGGGATGTTACGGAAATATTTCGTTATATAGTAACTGGGCTTCTCTGCACTAAAGCTCTCAGCCTTTTGCAGCTGACTCATCACTTGTTTCTGAAACATTGTGTTTTTGACATAGCTACAGAGACTGCCAAAAGCTAGATCAACCAGTGCCAGCTCTTATGCTATGTGTGATATGAATGTATTCTCAAAGGGCATTTGCTTTATTTTAATTTTCACTATACCCCAGTTATGCAGTCATTCAGGTTGTCTGTTTCGTGCACTTAAGGGCAATGTAGTTCACAAGGGTTTTGAAAAGAAGTATCTCAAAAGTCAAGATAGATAATTACATTAAGAAAACATCAGCTGGAATTTTTGCTGTGGCTTGTTACCTACATTTAATAACCATTAAGAAAAAATTTAAAAAGAAAAAAAGCCAACCACCACCACCAAAGCATCCCACTACTGTAACAATAGTTTGGTTTAGTTATAACACAGCAAAGATGCAAAAACTATTTTAATGCTGTTTTACAAACAATAGAGAATATGATAACATTCTGTATTCTATTAGATTATGAAAAGCCTGTGTGCTGGTTTTCTCACTCACTTTAGAATTCTTTGGAAAGGGAGAGAAGGAATAGAAATTGCAAGGCCTGTAGTACTTCTGAGTGTCCTACTGAAAACTGTCAACATATAACTGGAACTATCTTAGTGGCCAACCAGCAGGCTCACACTTATAATGACTGTCAGCCAAAGAAGGCAGAATAAAAGACATTACATTTTGACTGTGTTGGATCAGTGAAAAAAAGCAACACTTCATTTCACCATCAGTCTGTGGGATTCATTGTTGTAGAATATCAAAACTTTACACAGGTTGAAAAACGGAGTAATTCAGGGAAGAAGAGTACAGCAAGGGCTATGAAAAATGAAGTTGAAAACTCTACCTTAGGACCTCCTTTAAGACATCATCTAAGAAGAATGTTGTGCGAGAAACATCCCCAAAGGCTTCTCATGTTCTTATAGAGGAACAGGAGAGGTGAGGTTGTTCTTCCCAGTGCTACTGTTGCTAGGTGGTGTATAGCAGTTCCTAAGTGCCAAAGAAGCTCAATAACACATAATTGTGTTAGTGCAAAGAGGAGGGAGGGAAATCATTGCATGTTGGCACTCTGATTGCTAGCTCAATAGTAAGGACCTTGATGCGTTTGCTGCTTGTTCTTTGATCCCACTTTCCTAGATAACATATACCAAGGTATAAGATAGATAAAATATACCAAGGCAGTTATTCTTTCTGTGGCAGCAGTCCAAACAGTCTAGTGGTGGAAAAGATTTTGTTTGCCTCCTTTCAGATTGTACCTGTACTGTCACATTACAGTTCATGGACATACCTCTGTTGCTGTTTTATTTATAGCTAGGGTTATGTAGCAGGGAATACGCACAAACCACATCAAAGGAGAACAAAATGTTACTTACAAGTGGGAACTACTACTCTAACAGTAGTAACTGCTTCTCTAACATCTGTTGTTCTTCAAAGCATGGTCTGCATTTTATACACAACCTCTCTGCAACCAGGGGTTGATTCTTCCTGAAAATTCCTGCATCTTAGCAAAACCAGCAACATGTAAGCTAAACCCTGCAAAAGGAAAATGAGAGGAGGCTTATATATGGGTCTACATGGGCATCCTTCAGAGAATGAAATGTGCTTTGCAGCTCATGACTAAGACTCCTTGCTTCTTTTCTTCCCATTCTTTCTTCATGCTGTTTGCCTGACTGCCATGCCCATGTGGGCCAAATGCACACACTCAAAATCAAGGACACAACACTGATGAACAACTGCTATTTTGTTTTATCCTCTGATCACAGTTTAGCCATTACTGTGTACTGTTTTCTGCCAGTCCTTAACAAAGATCCAATTAACGGCATTCATTCTACATGTTGCCTAATTTGCCATGTCTTTTGTGAAAATAACTGATCATATATTTCAGAGAGATGCTGTTTTCAGTAACAATGATCACATTTGTGTGGTAGTGGGAGAGTGGGAAGTAACATGATTTGTTTCTCTGGAAACAAGTAATGGTTGATAAGCAAAGATTTGAGGATGTTATTTAAGATTTCAAATCCGCTCTTGCCTTTATCTTTTCCTGACTATTACAATCTTGGAGTTTAAATGTGTTTTATATAGCCTTCTCCCACTCCCAAGAAGTTCTGTTGTATTTATCTGTTTTTTTCAGTAGGTCAGGTAGTGATAGAACCAGGGGAAATGGATTCAAGCTAGAGGAGAGTAGATTTAGATTAGACATTAGGAGGAAGTTCTTCACTGTTAGGGGTGAGACCATGGAACAGGTTGCCCAGAGAGGTTGTGGAAGCCTCATCCCTGGAAGCTTTTAAGACAAGGCTGGATGGGGCTGTGGACAACCTGATCTAGTGGAAGGTGCCCCTGCCAGGCAGGGAGGTTGGAACTAGATGATCTTTAAGGACCCTTCCAACTCTGACAATTCTATGATTCTATGATTTTTGTGACTAAGTGTTGCCCTTCATTGCTTGAAGTAGATAGCAAAGATTGTGCGTTCCTTCAAAAAGAGGGACGCCCCCGAATGCTTACTTCAAATTCTGTTTTGAATTTAAAGTTTAAAATCTGATTATTGCATCTTCTTTTTAAAAGAGCTTTTAAGTCTGTTCACATGTGGAAAATGTTTTCAGTTAGAAAAACATAGTTAATAAATATCTTTATTCCTACAAACTGAGTATGTGACACGTGATACAAGAAACCTTTGTATGTATGAAAGCTAGCCATATGACTTTTATTGCTCCTGCTGTTCCTTCTGTAATTCGGCTGCTGATGTGGCTAAATGCCATTGGGCCATTGCTTTGCAGCAGACAAGGATTTATGAATGCGTATCCCTTCCTGTAGGCTCATGGAAGATCCTTCTCTTAGCCCTTGATATTCACTTAAGGACCATGCTTTACTCATTTTTTTTTCTTTATCTCTGGGTCTTTTTAATGTCAATTTGTTAAAGAATCTGTTATGGTATGTGGTATGGGTCAAATTCTTTCTTCATTTTAGAAACTAAACTTTGTTTAGTTTCATGGAGGTATATGGTATTTGTGGCAGTAAAAGGAAGTTGAAAATTCTGTCTTCAATGCTTATCTGTTCTACACAAACTCCCTTAGCTTGCAGAAAAAAAATCTTTAATGAACATTCAGGTAACTGAATGTATTGAACCTTGTTAAGAAAGACTGATTGTTGTTGTTGTTGTTATTGTTACTATTATTATTCCTTATTATTATTTGAGTAAACAGAGTTAAGCTGAGGCAGCCATGATCATGTGCCCTTTTGGGCCACTGACTTCAGAAAACCTGGTAAGTGGAAGAAGACAAAGTAAGCAAGGGGAGAGCTCATTTAGGTCTGTTTTGATGAGTTCATCTTAGTTCCTTCAGTCCTCTTCACTGTGGGTGGTAATTATCTATGAGTTCCCCAAAGTGTTTACAGTTGAAGTCATCTTTGGACAGGTGTACTTATTTCAATTAATTTCCTTGATTTCCACCGTAGTCCACAGATGGGTCTCTTTAGCTTGGAGAAGAGAACACTGAGGGGTGACCTCAATTATACTTATAAATATGTGAAGTGTGGGTGTCAGGAGGATGGGGTCAGGCTCTTCTCAGTGGAGCCCAGTGACAAGACAAGGGACACTGGCTGTAAGCTGTAGCATAGGATGTTCCATGTGAATGCAAGAAAATTTTTTTCCCAGTTCTGCTGTCGGAGCACTGGCACAGACTGCCCAGGGAGGTTGGGGAGTCTCCTTCTATGGAGAGATTCAAAACCCGTCTGGACGTGCTTCTGTGTGACCTGGTCTAGAGAATCCTGCTGTGGCAAGGGGGTTGGTCTAGATGATCTTTCAAGCTCTCTTCCAACCCCTAACATTCTGTGATTCTGTTATCTTTCTGTTGTTGCTTCATGTAGATAGATGCTTACCAGAAACATTCCTTTCCAATATCTTCTTAAAATTTCCTACTTTTAAAAGGTGTTGCATATTGACTTATAGAATCGTACAAAGGTTTGGGTTGAAAGGGACCTTAAGGATCACCTAATTCCAACCCATACCCCCTTGTGAAAAATTTCCTCCTTATATCCAGTCTAAATNAGGGGGTTGGTCTAGATGATCTTTCAAGCTCTCTTCCAACCCCTAACATTCTGTGATTCTGTTATCTTTCTGTTGTTGCTTCATGTAGATAGATGCTTACCAGAAACATTCCTTTCCAATATCTTCTTAAAATTTCCTACTTTTAAAAGGTGTTGCATATTGACTTATAGAATCGTACAAAGGTTTGGGTTGAAAGGGACCTTAAGGATCACCTAATTCCAACCCATACCCCCTTGTGAAAAATTTCCTCCTTATATCCAGTCTAAATCTCTCTCCTTCAATTTAAAACCATTACCCCATTGTCCTATCACAACAGGCCTTGCAAAAGAGACTGTCTCTGTCTTTCTTGTAGGCTCCCTTTAAATATTGACCGGCTGCACTAAGGTCCCGCTGGAGCCTTCTCTTCTACAGGCTGAACAGCCCCAACTCTCTCAGCCCTTCCTCACAGGAGAACTGTTCCATCCCTGTGATCATTTTTGTGGCCTTCCTCTTGACCTCCTCCAATAGGTTGATGTCCTCCTTACACTGAGGACTACAGAGCTGGATGCAGTACTCCAAGTGAGTTCTCACCAGCATGGAACAGATAGCGTCACCTCCCTTGATCTGCTAGCCAAATTTCTTCTGATGCAGCCCAGGATTCAGTTAGCCTTCTGGGCTGCAAGTGCATGTTGCCTGTTCATGTCCAGCTTCTCATCCAACAGTACCCCCAGTTCCCTCTCTGCAGGGCTACTCTCAATCACATCGTCTCCCAACCTGTATTTCTATTGAGGATTGCCCCAACCCAGGTGCAGGACCTTGCATTTGGCCTTCTTAAACCTCATGAATATAGAATAAGCATAGTTGATGGGTATAGTTTGTCCTATAAGTATAGGACAAACTTGAATTCAATCTTTCTGTCACTTTTATAATGTACATTCCAAAGCCCTTGCCACATTTGAAAGCGCTTATTACAGGATCACTTTCTTAGCAATCACATTTTCTTGGGGGTGTGTTGTTATGCCTTCTCTTAGACGGTTTGAGCAGACAAAGGAAATACTGAGCAGCTCTGCAAGGGACTGTTTTGATACAGACTGGAATTTTAGCTGTCTTTGTATTAAAATTTGGAGATGGCTTGTACGCATTCTTCTCACTGCCCAGAAGTTAGGCAAAGAAGAGAAAGGCAGTCAAGCTTTAGTGCAGAATAAAGACAATAAAAAAAAGACAAGAGGTCAGAAAATAACAGAAACCCCATCTGAGAGAAAAATTAAACCAGTTGCTGCATAACTTGCAGGCATTTCAGCTTCTCAACTGGTTGCACGCGTAGACAGCTTTGACACAAATATTTGCAGGCTTAGATTTATAACAAAATGTTACCCATGAGGGTGAAATGTATTATTGTAGACTCAGGCACTGAGGTAACCAAGCCAAAATAACAGAAATACAAGGCATTCTGGGGGCACAAGAGGAGCACATATGCAGGACTGTGCTTACCCACTTTCCTATATATACACAAGCACATTGGCACGTAATTCAAGTGTATGCGCTCTGGGATTGTTCCCAAGCTCTTCACACTTACGTGGTATATACATATATACATGTATGCATGAAAAAATGTATATAGGTACTTATGCATTGACTGTACATGTATATTCATATGTTCTATGGCTGGCACTGGTACACTTAGCAAAATGTATCCCTCTTGGACTTGCAATCTTATTGTGTGGCCAGAACAGCAGTGGCAGCTAGTATTCAGTCACAGCTACCCACATGTGGTGTCCCCTCTTTCACCAAACAGTACCCAAGGGAGCACAATGCTGCTGCTTTTCTGTCTTTATATATCAAAATTCCCCCTATTTTGTGTTGGGGGTAGGGTTAGGTGAGAGGCATCAGCTGGGCAACTTGGGATGGGATGTAGAAATTAATGAAAATTAAAATAATTTAAAGTCCCAAAGCATGCAGGATGGAAAATGAGTTTATGTGTTGGATGTGTTCATGATATATGGCTTCCAACATACAAGTGACTGTGTGTCTGCAGGGTGAGGAGCAGTTGGAAGAGCTGGCGCTGGGTTGGAGGTGGGCCAGGCACCCGGTGCCCCTGCTGCGGCATGGGGGAATATTTGCTTCTGGGGGCTTGGCACAGCCCCACAGCAAAAGCTGTGCCAAATGCAAAGCACAGCTCCAGGTTCAGCTTCCCCAGCTGCTCAGCCTTCTAAATCTGGTTTTGTTTCAGAGCCATCTCCTGTAATGATGGGAAGGTTATCTGCTGTGGTTTATACTTATTTTTCTATGACACAAAAAGGATTGGTAATTGTATAGACAGTTTTTTGTTTCTCTTTTTATTCTGGTCTTTTGGCTCCTTCTCTTGTGTTAGTGGTTTTCTTTGTTGTTTTGGTTTGGTTTGGGGTTTTTTTTGATAGGTCTATCTCTCCCTTTTTCTTCATGCTTTTTCATTTTCTATTTTTTCTTACCCTTGCTACTGTAAGGGTTGACATGATTGAGACTCCTAATACTTAAACCCTAAATTTGAGGTCTCTTAGTAAAATATTTACTGAGCCTCAGAGTCTGGTCTGTTTAAAAATTCCTCTATCATGACTAAATCTTAAAGCACAGATGTCAGAATGCTGTTTATTAAAACTAGTTCTTGCAAAATTTAAAATCAATATAAGGGTAGTCATCTGTGACCTATGTTTGATCAGTACTTTATTCCATAAAAAGCTACCTTAAAAGAAAATTGCATTGGTTTGATCTCACCTAGCTTAAATCATCTATAGTGTAGATGTTTATCCCAATCTTGTCACCATAATCTCCTCTTATGGTTAACAGAGTGAAGTAGGCACATTCTTTCTGAGATTTATTTGGCCAATTTTAGACTAAGAGAAATTGCACCCTAGAAGATCCAATCTGTAGCGTGCCTTGCTGTGAGGTAGCTCTTGCTACTAAATATTGCAACTGTACAAAACTGAAATTGAAGGACATCAGCAGTTTGAAATCAAATTCTTAAAAATGAGTCATAAAATAGAATTTGAAGGGCAAGTTTGATTTGATTGTCATCATGTAGTTTGATTGTTGACACTTTGCATTGTCAGGTTCCAACATCAGCTACAGAAACATATAATTTATCTTTCTCTTATCTAGTTCTTGCAGAAAAGAATTATATTTGGTCCTATTATGCTTACTGCAAAAATCCCTATCAAGCATCAGTTTCCTGTCATCCAGGTTCACTTCTTTAAAATCTTGGTTAAATAACTGTTTACTGTGATTTATCTTATATTTGTAGACCTTTGTCTGGATACCTTTTAACTAGTCTTAGTAGAACAAGCTCCTGAAATGACTCATTGAAAATAAGGTAGATTACGGAAAGAGGTGTGATGATCAATAGAGGTTTCTAACCGGTGGTTTGACTGACAGCTGTCAGGAGCCATTCATTTTCTGTGTTTTGCTGGACATTCTTGTTGCTCTTTTCCTAAATTTTCCTCGAATGGAATCTGTGTATAATAGTATCCATACTTTTTTTTCAAGTCTATGAATCCATTTCCTAAAGACGATATGGAAATCAACCACATAACTTGCTAAAGAAACTAAGATTTAAGCTCAAATGCTTAAACCTATGTGTACATAAAAAAACCCATGGTCATGACTGGAGCAGACAACAGTTCCTTGTGGGTCCTATGACCGTTTAAATGTTAAACTTTCTTCCAAATTTCAAATACCATTGTCTTTTCCCAAGTGTGTTACACACAAGTGGTCTTTACTCTGGCCATAAAATTCATGGTGCCTACTGTTGAACCATTTTGGTCAATCTGTAACAGTGGAGTAAGAATATGCTGCATATGGTGACACCATTGAAGAACCACCAGCCTGCAGTTGCAGACAGTTCAGATGAAGATCGTGGCTATGCTGTAGGAAGCAGTCAAAGAAAGCATTTGGCTCATGGTCTCTTAGATGGAAATTTAATTTCCTTCAGCTTCACCTCTGTGTGAGATGTTAAAGATGCCCTGACTGTTACAGGTGGTTGAAATTCTTCCAGTGGAACACTTCTCTTTTGGAAAAATGCTGATTTTGCAGAATTGAAACATTTCACAGGAACATGTTGATTCCATTGACAGTTTCAATGAAAAGTTGGCTGGCAGGCTGACCAGGAATCCTGTACTCTTGGTCATGTGCCAGTAGGGGGTCTCCTGACTCCCCACTCACCAGGTAGCTGCTCCTCCAGCTTCCTGACACTCCAGCCAGTCCGGGGTGGCTAGGGAGAGAGAAAAGCATGAACTAGAGGAGCACTGACCCTCAGGTAGGCTTTCTTGTGGTAGTATTTCATTAGAAGTTTTCTTTCCTTTACAAAAATAGGAATTTTTCAAGAAAAATTACAATCACTTCTTTCCACAGGAGAGAAAGTCTCTTTTCTAGGCTGATCTACCAGTGAGGTGATACTGGCAGTCTTCCCTGGAAAGTATCCAGTATATTCACACTGAAATAGTGATGCAGCTATCAGTGCCTGAAGCATTCATTCTTCTTTGATAGGACATATTTACTGTGCAGACTGTTGTCATGATGAAATGATCACAATTTCATCTCCGGGAGCCCTCAGTGTTGTCCCAGCAGACACAAACCAAACAGAACAAATATAGAGTCAGAGAATTGTCAGGGTTGGAAGGGAATTTAAAGATCATCCAGTTCCTGCCTGGCAGGGACAGCTTGCAGTAGATCAGGATGTGTACATATATGTATATATATACACACACCTTTCAGTACTTGAAGGGGATTTATAAGAAAGATGGGGAAAACTATTTAGTAGGGCCTGTAGCTATAGGAAAAGGAGAAATGGTTTTAAACTAAAAGAGGGTAGATTTAGACTGGATATATGGTAGAAATATTTTACAATGAGGGTAGAGAAACACTGGAACAGGCTGCCTAGAGAAGTGGTGGATGCCCCATCCCTGGGAGTTTTCAAGGTCAGGTTGGGTGCGGGTCTGAACTACCCAATCTGCCTAGAGATGTCCCTGCTCACTGCAGGGACAGGTGGACTAGATGACCTAAACTATTCTGTGATTTTAGAATTCTATATATGTATATTATTTATTTACTTTTTAATTCAATGTATTTTATTTATTTAATTCGAATTTGCTCAGATGAGGATAACTAACCTCATTTTCTCTCATGCAGTCTAGGAAAATGGATTAAAAAATCCCCAACTGTTTAATTAGAAATGTCTTTTAAACTTTGTAATACACATCATAAGAACTTCTAAGCCCAGGTGAAAGAACTGTTTCTACATTTTGGTTAATACATCTGCTGGTTTGAGCTTTGTTCTTATGGTCATAACTTGAGCTTAGAATTCTATTTTGAGGCATGTATGACAGGCACCTGTAGAAAACAATCATCCTATCATTGCTCATGTACGTCTTAGACTGTCTTCATATAGTTGCTATTGACATGTGCAAGCTAATTGTCTCATTAACTTTATACAGTCATTAAAACTGCTGAGATGTAACTAATTGTTTGTAAAGTATTTTAGGTGATTTGGATTAAAAAGAAAAAAAAAAGGAGGTCTTAAAGACCCAATGTTTGTTCTGCATTTTACCACATGTGGAGAAATGCACAAGCCACGAGTGTTTATGTGCACACAGTTACAAGTTTTGAAGTGCACTGAGGTATCACACTGCTGATCATTTCTGTGCTCTATCCTCAAATAGGATAGGTGGCATATGTACAGTACATCCAATCAGTGAATCAATAAATAATGAAGCCTGCATATTAAGAAAAGTTTAACAAATAAGTGCTCATAATGGAAGTCAGTGTTGTGGGTTTTTTTTCATGGTTGCTGGCAGTCTTGCTTTTGATCTGGGAGCTGTTAGGAGCCATTGCACCACAGATGAAAGGAGTTAGAAAATTCCATATCATAATGCAGTTAGATCAGTAATTCATGGAGCAGGTAATTCACAATGACTTGCCAGTCCTTTGATTGCACACGGTTTATGACTATTAGCAGTTTCCCCTTTCAAATTTGTATGCTTCCATACTTCCTTTCTGACCTCTTTTTCATCATTTATAGTCCAATTTGGTAGTGAAAAAAACATAACTGGTGCTCAAGTGCATGGCTGTCATTCAAACCCCAATGCGTTACTGAGCACTTTGACATTTGTGGCTATGAAAAAAAAAAGCATTAAGCAGGTGTACAGAACACTAACCAGGTCCCTCAAACAATGCTTTATGGGATTCACAACTTGCCTCCAGGCTATAAACCTGATTCAGCCTGAGTTTTCAAGGTAGATTTAATCTTGATATTTACACTCCCAAACGTATCTTGCGGTAGAACATAATTGCAATATAAATGACACAAACACATTTCAAATGGAAGGTCACAGGAAGTGTTACTGTAAGAGCTTTGCAGACGTGTTCTTTGAGGCTTAACAATTATCTGTCCTCAGTTTGTAAAGTCAAGGGCTGCATCCTCTGCTTCAGTAAATTGGTTTGCTCAGAGGGGTCCTAGGTTCTAACAGTTTCTTAGTAGAAGTATAAGGGAGTAAGGTTCAAATTAAAAGAAACCAAAAGAAATGCTGTTTAATCACTTTTAATGTAGTCATCTGCTCTACAGGTGTGCACATATCACATTTTATTTCGGTTATACTTACCAGGTTTCTGGGAACTGATGTTACAGCTTCACAAAGGTAGAGAGATTACTAAAAGCTGGATGAATAACATCAGGGAAAGCTGTTAAAAGAAGTTACTGCTTTGTCTCTAAAGTGCTAATAGAATGTTGAAGTTGCTGAAAAAGGACCCCTAAAAAAAGGATTGCAAACATTTAACTGGTCAAGTAGGAATAAGAACTGTGAGTTTGAGAACTAAACAATTCTCTAAGGTGCTCAATAAAATAAACATTTTAAAATTTATGAACATAAAAACGATGCACAAAATCCTTCCATGGTATCCCTCCTAGCTTCCAGTAGTCAGAGGGTTAGGGACTTCCTTTGCCAGAGGTGCATCCGGATCACTGTGCTTAATAGCCATAGATAGACATATCCTTCATGAATTAGTCTAATCTCCTTTTGAATTCTGTTACACTTTTGGCTTCTGCAGTATCCTGTGGTAATGAGTTCCATGATTTAATTGTGCATTGTAATGAAAAGTGCTTCCTTTTGTTTGCCTGAAAATTGCTGCTTAAAGATGTCACTGGGGACACTTGCCTACTGTACATGCTCCCTTTTGCTTTGTAAACAGACCTGGTTAGTCTGTTCATAGTATTAGAGAGATTTTGTTACTTCTGATGGCAAAATCCATGTCAAATAAGAGGTAGAGAATGACGTTTTGAGATTGCTTCAGTGCTGATGTATTTAATGTATGAATAGCAGAAAATACAGGCAGTTCAGTTGTGAGTATTTTATTTTGATACTACACTTGAGGTTGGTATGGTATTTGTGACTAAGAAAGCAGTAGTACCATAGGAAGACTGATAAATGTTTTCAACACATGCGCACACACACACATATATATATATTATTACGTGCTTCTGTGTGACCTGGTCTAGGGAATCCTGCTGTGGCAGGGGGGTTGGACTAGATGATCTTTCAAGGTCCCTTCCAACTCCTAACATTCTGTGATTCTGTGATTATCAGCCGGTTTCTAAAGTGGTGTGTGCTCATGCCTTTTGTGTAGCACTTTTTGCAGAGATGTAGAGAGAAGGTTTTTGTGGGCGAGATGTGACAAGTGCATGGAAATTGTGGAAATAGCATGCAGAAAAACTTTGGAAAGTGAGCACTGGCAGCAGTTTATGAGCATGACAGAGGGAAGAAAGTGAACATTTGCCTCCTGCTCACTTTATCAGAATAATTTTTACTGAAGAATTTTTTCCTTCTCTGTTCAGTTATTTCCCTCCCTCTCCCCCCATTATTATACTCCCTGCTTTATTTTGTTATTTCTTTTTTCTTTAAGTACCACTCATTTTTGCTCACAGGCCTACCAAAAATTCAACCTGGACTCTTAGCCTGCCCATGTCAAAGCCTTGTTGAACAAGCTGGATGGGCTCATGGGGTTCAGATGGAAACAAGCTCAGATTTGTTCCTACCATGACAGGAAAATAAATGTCACAACTGCTATATGCTTTATTTCCCTTCTTACCTGATTTCCCACTTAGGAGGGCATAAGCTCACTGACTGCTGTTGTTAGAAGACCTTAAATTTATCTGCTCTCCAAGGCAAGTAATACTTGCTTTCTTCATGTTTATACACCTCGTAGCGTAGCAAGGCCCTAGTCCTTACTAGTGTTTGAGGCAATTCTGCAGAAGAGTAAGATGATGAATAATTTTAGGGTGGTTTTTGTGCTTTAGATATGGCTCCACTACACCAGTTTTTGAGGGCTGAAAGTGGTGGGTAAGAACTAGAACAGCTTAGTAAGGTGCTGCACATAGAGCTCATTAGCTCTCTAGCCTGGGCTCCTTTTCTGTCCAAATTAACTCTTTTAGGGACTGAAATGTCTGAAAAAACCCAGCTGTCCAAAGGCCCTCAGGTTACTAACACAGTACAGTTAAAATTGGGCTCTAGATAAGAAAAAGATCATCTTCAGGAGATAGACAACTGACATGCTACTAATTTTACTTACTATTTGTAGTATTTTCATGGATATTTCTGGGATTGTCTTCTAACAAAAAGGAAAATAGAGGTTTTCAATGAATTATAGTAAACTAAAATCAAATTATTACAGCCTCACTGACAGAAAAAAGTAAATAACGAAAGGAAAGCTTCTGTAATAAAATGATAAAGTAATAAAATATATTGTAATAAAATGTTATAAAAAGAGAATTGAAAGAAAAGGCAAGTAGTGTCTTTTTTCCTAGGTACAGGAAACTTTTACTCAGTTTGAAAGAGCAACTGTATACTCTTGGAAAAAAAAAGCCTTTGTTCATGCCCTATAGCTTAGCAAGCTTAACGAAAAACATTTCCTAAGCCTAAAATTTAATAATATTTTTCAAAGGTAATAAACCCCAAAAGAACTAGTCTTCTGTTCAGAGTATTTGGCTGCTCCTTTCAGGTGTTTGGGTTTTAAAATGTTTGGGCAGAACACCAATAATTTGGTTTACTGATTACGGTGTTGTCCAGTTTCCTGCACATTATTGCAGTGTGGAACAATGACTTTACAACAACCCACGTCTGCCTTTGGGGCATTTTTCTTCTCTTTTTAGACTGTGTGTCTCTTCACAAAACATTGAAATGTGTCTTGGCCAGTTACCTCAGCTGTTTACCTAAGTAGCTACAGGACATCTGTTTCACGATAGGCTACAGGCACATCACATTACACCTTCCTGAAGGGGAAGAGGAAGGGAAACTGAATTTTCAAGTTCAGCATTGCCAAAGCTTTCTGATTTCCATAAAGATGCCAGACAGTGACATCATATCTGCTGTGTGTCCCTTTGCTTTATGGCTGGAAATTCATTGCGTGATGGGAATATTGCAGAAGAACGATTGATCTTGACTGTCACCAGTGCTGTACTAAGCAAAAGTAACAAATGGTGTCATTGCTGAAGCTTGTGAAAAAATATTTGTAGTCATGGTTGTAGCTGGAGCCAAAGTCAAAGGCACTGAACCAGAACCTACATAGAACCCAAACTTTTCCAAGGTCACGTGTTATTTTATTTATTTGTTTTACCTTGACTAAGTAGGGTTTTAATCATTTAACCATGGTCCTGTGGGTTTGTGAGAAAACAGCTCCTCAGTGTTTTTAAATATGATTTCAATTAAATGTAATTATTCAGACCAAATGTTTTCACCTACCACATCATGTGACTGCAACCTGTGCTTCTGCTTTCAAGTCTGTTACAGTGAACATAGGTTAACTGACCACATTAAATAATTAAAAGTAGCCTGGTGAAAAACAAATGCATTCAGAAACAAGACTGAAAAATCCTCACCTGTGATGTACTAAGCAAAACAGCATTCTGCTGGCCAAAACCTAAAATACTGGCTTTTGGGCCACAACTGTGACAACTTTCTCTAGAATCAAATGCAAGCTACTTGCTGCAGGGATGAATTGTCAACTGAATGGTTCATGTTGGAAGTCGTTAGTAGAGATTTTAATAACATCATGGCAAGTACTGTAGCAACTAGATATATTTTTTCTTTCTTTTTTTTTTCAGTTCCACTTCTCAGCCACTCAGTCTGTATAAAGATGTGGTAGTGTTCTGCTCAACACCTGACACATACTTCTCAGAAATGGCTCCATTTCAAATGTTAAGTGAAGTGATCCCTGCCCAGAAGGCCTAATTTACAAGATTATTGAACCTTCATGTTTCCCGTGGAAATAAAGGTGAGTTGTTGCTTAAAATCTCTTTCTGTATGTTTCTGTCTTGTAGTGGTGATTTTTCAAGAAGAAAAGGGCTACGTGGTACATATATTATCACATTTTTATTCTTTATGCTAAATCACAGTGAAACTCCTAATGAAAAAAAGAACAAGGAATAGTGAAACTTGTAAAACAAAGCTTTTGCTAAGCACTGTAACTTTTCCCAGCTTTACAAGAAAAGCTGCCATGAGCCATCGTTTTAATAACTTTAGGAAATACTATGTTACAAATGTTACCAACATAAATAAAGGCATGCTAAATGTTATGTCAAAGTTAAGGGTCTGACTTTTTAAATCTCAAAACTAAAGATGTCTTAACCAACCTGCATTCATAAAAGAAATGTTGGTGGACCCTTAACTCTTGTGAAGCCGGTGATTATTGGCATAAAGAAAAGAAAGAATGCATTCTGAAATATGTTACGAGAAAGCTACATGCCACATACTTTATAAGTTTTAGATTAAGCCAGGATCTTTTTCTGTGTTTATTGACAGCATCAAAAACCAAAAACCAAAAAACCAACCAGTAAGCAAACCTGGAACACCACAAACCAATCAATAAAGTTTAAAAGCTCCAGTGAATCTAACCTATAACAGGTCCTTGTTTAGAGAACATGCTCAAGAAACACATGTGCCTTTAAGAGGTCTTGAAAGAATTTACACCCATGGACCATTACCATTTCCAAACACCCTGCAGCTTTACCAGCCCAACATGTGCTGACTGTATATCACCATGACCCTTTCACTAAAGCTCTTTTGACTGGAGTGCTTTTAATACCCACTTTCTCAGCTGAGCTCAGGAGTGATTTGTTTTACATGCCACATTAATCCTTTCCACATTTTCTGGATGAGGCAACCACAATTCCACTTGTGAGGTGTTTCTAAAACATAGTTATAGGAATAAAGCAGCAGGGTCCCAGACTTGACAACTTCCCTTCGGGCAGCTGACAAAGTGGGCTATCGTGGCTGGTGTGGGAGCTAACAGTTGTGCCCAGCAGCGAGGGTGGGCTGCTCTCCGTGGTTAGTCAGAGGCCCAATTATTGTTGGCAATTCAGCCACAATTAAAACCCTGTAGGGATCTTTGTAGATTTAACGTCCAATGAACACTGATGCAGATTAATAAAATCCAACTCCTCTTTTATAAGCTTAAGATGAAATGCAGCAGAGAGAAACAGAACTGAAAGTATAAATCGCAGCTCTGTAAAATCCAAGAAGTTTATGCCTCACACCTATATGATTGAAGGAAAAGAGCTTTTCATAAATGGGCAATTAGTGTTCAGTGCACTGGCTTTTATTATGTGGTAATTTTACAGTTTTCACTTTAAAGACACCCCCCCAAAAAAAATCAAAGGCCAAATGAATTTCTGTTGTATGCATTTATGAGCTTTCTGCATTTATAATGTTAGCTCAATGTTCCTAATGTAGGGTTTTGAAAATTTAGGGTTGTCAACAAGGCTAACAGAGTGGACCAACCAATTATAAAACTGTTTTTACATGTCAGCGCTGTGCACATTTTATTAACAAGTTAGTATTATACTCCACTTTTTATGCCTTAAATCGAACTGTACAAGTAACTGGAGGACAAAAATTATGTTTCTACCCAATTTAATTTATTGCTCTTCCCCCATAAATTTTACTTGCAAGTTCAATGGTCTGAGCTGAACTATAAATTAGAGTGAGGTGAGTCTTATATATAACTTGATTTACTCTGGTAATTGCTGAATGAAGTATCTGAATCCTCATGCCTGTCTGCAGTTGTCTTTATGGCAGGCTATAGCAACAGAACGAAAACAAGCAGTGGCTAATTAAGAGTTTTCTGTTAAAGGCTTTTACAGTCATACAGCAGGCTACTCAACAAAACTTCAAACAACAAACAACTTCATGAGTACTAACTTGCAACCATTTGTGCCATGTGGCAGGTGTCACCAGGTGGTGCCATTTCAGTCTTTCAATCTTCCAGACTCTTTTTTTTTTTTTTTTTTATGCAAGTAAGTATTCATTCATAGGAAGATGCACCTTTTTGTGTTTGTTTAATTTGTGTTATATGCAGCTGTGTCTGAAAGGAGCTGTGTTATCAGAAGGCAAGTTTGCTAGTTGTCTGGATCTCGTATTAAAATCTGTTCTTCAAGTGGAATTGTTGCTTGTAATCCCAGTTTTAGTGATGAGTTGGGATTTTGAACAAGGGAATGGCTCGCATGCTGTTTGGTTGTCACTGTTCTATGTGTTATTTGTAACAGTAAGTAAAATAAGTTATACTTAGAATATAACCAGAGGCCACATATCTGATTCCTCTGATCTGCCAAGACATCTGCAACTGCTCTGCAGGGGTTGACAATAATGTCTACACAAAATTTCCCTCTTTAATTTGCAGTGAGATATTTATCAATATGATTTTTCAGATATGCTAACCACCTGCAGCTGGGAGCTGTGGGCACCCAGCTCTCCTGGGCATCAAGTAAGACTTGTCTGCCAGCTTCACTGTTGACTATACTTTATCAGTGTTTTTCTTCTCTGACTGTATGCTGGTGGAGAGCTCAGAAGCATAGAAACATCAGCATGTCTTCTTCACTTTTTCTTCTTGACAGAGAGAGGACTGCAGTTCTGTTAAGGAAAAGGGTTTAGAAGAAATGTCAGAAGTTCTTCCTTCCACATTTGATCTAGATTCAGTATTACAGATATAGAAATTCTGTCCCTGAACTTGCTCTTCCCACTTTGTCTCCCTGTCTCTTTCAAATATTTCTGGAAGTGTGTGGGTAAGGAGCGGTATGTCTGAGCCACTGCTTGTTGCCAGTAGGATAATACAGACTGCATGTGTTATAGAGGTCTGCACTCCTAAAGGAAAAGGACCACTTTTCATGGAATAACCAGCCAAATGCATAGTGCCAGCCATGTAGCTGCTACATTTCCTGAAGGGTACCCTCTATGGTACCTTCTAAGGACTTGATTCTTTTCAGATTGAAAACCAGAGAAGTTCTGGCAGTGATTCCTATGGAAACAGGTTAGACTGCACAGCCCATGGATCATCATTCTTCTTATAGTGGTACATGTGTTGCCTCAGGTAGGCTACAATCAAGCTAGCTCAGCTCTGCAGGACAGCAGCACTGTGCAAAGATACTGTTTCCTTTCATCCTATTGCTGTTTACCTGTGAGAAGAGACCAGCCCCCACCTCACTACAACACCATTTCAGGTAGCTGTAGAGAGCAAGAAGGTCTTCCCTCAGCCTCCTCTTCTCCAGGTTAAACAACCCCAGCTCCCTCAGTCGGTCCTCATGAGACTTGTGCTCTAGACCCTTCACTACCTTTGCTGCCGTCTTTGGACACGCTCCAGCAACACAATGTCTTTGTTGTAGTGAGGGGGCTAAAACCGAGCACAGTATTTGAGGTGTGATCTCATCAGTGCCTCTCCAGTGGGACAATCGCTTCCCTAGTCCTGCTGGCCCCACTATTTCTAATACAAGCCAGGAGGCTATTGACTTTCTTGGCTACCTAGGCATGCTGCTAGTTCATATTCAGCTAGCTGTTGACCAGCACCCCCAGGGCCTTTTCTGCTGGGCAGCTTTCCAGCCACTCTGCCCCAAGCCTGTATTGTTGCATGGGGCTGTTGTGACCCAAGTGCAGGACCTGTCACTTGGCCTTGTTGAACATCATCCCACTGACCTTGGCCCATCAATCTAGCCTATCTAGATGACTCTGTAGATCGCCCCTACCCTCAAGCAGATCAACACTTCCTCGTAACTTGGTGTCATCTGCAAATATACTGAGGGTACACTCAATCCCCTCATTCAGAACATTGATAAAGATATTAAAGAAAACAGGCCCCAGTACTGAGACCAAGGGAAAACTACTTGTGTCTGGTCACCAAACTGGATTTACCTCTATTCACCAGAACTGTCTGGGCCCAGCCATCCAGAGAGTTTTTTATCCAGTGAAGAGTACAACTGTCTCCAGGAGAATGCTGTGGGAGACAGAGTCAAACGCTTTACTGAAGTCTAGGTAGACAGCATCCACAGCGTTTCCCTTATCCACTAGGCACGTCACCCAGTCATAGGAAATCTGTACCGAGATGAGGCTGAGAGGCATGTAGTCTCCAGGATCCTCCTTCCAACCCTTCTTGTAGATGGGCGTCACATTGGCTAGCCTCCAGTCATCTGGGACCTTCCAGTTGGCCAAGACTGCTGATAAATGATGGATAGTGGCTTGGCAAGCTCTTCTGCCAGCTCCCTCAGAACCCTTGAGTGCATCCCATCTGGTCCCATAGACTTCTGAGTGTCTACATGGAGTAGCAGGTCACTAATTCCTTCCTCTCCGTCCCTATCTTCCTGCTCAGGGGGCTGAGTACTCTGAGGATAACTGGTCTGACTATCAAAGACTAAGGCAAAGAAGGCATTAAGTATCTCAGCACTTTCCTCATTCATGGTGCAATGTTCCCCCCCTCCCCAATCCAATGAAGGATGGAAATTGTCCTTGGCCCTCCTTTAGCTCTTACTGCATTTCAAAAACTTTTTTTGTTATCTTTTATGACAGTGACCAAATTGAGTTCTGGCTGGGCTTTTGCCTTTCTAGTTTTCTCTCTGCATGCCCTAATGACATCCTTGTATTCTTCCTGAGTTCCCTGTCCCTTCTTCCAAAGGTGGTATTCTCCCTTTTCTTTCCCCTGAGTTCCTGTGAAAGTTCCTTGTTCAGCAAGGTTTGTCTTTTTCCCCACCAGCTCGTCTTCCAGCACATAGGGACAGCCTGCTCCTGCAGCTTTAAGATTTTTTTTTACTTGAAGGGTGTCCAGCCTTCCTGGACTCCTTTACTCTTCAGGACTCCGTGTCCCAGGGGACTCTGCCAACCAGTGTCTTGAACAGGCCAAAGTCTACCTTCCCAAAATCCAAGGTAGCAGTTTTGCTGACCCCTACAGCTTTGATATGCGGTAGCTGACCACGATATCTCTTCCCAATTCTGTACCTTTGGCTCTTGAGGAATAACATAATTCCCTGAATTTCCACTGGCTTTTCTTTCTTTTTATTAAAGAGTTTGTCTTCATAAAAAAGAAACAGATTTCATATACATAGAGGGTAAAGAATAAAACAACCAACCTTGGTAAGTCACAGAATCACAGAATGTTAGGGCTTGCAAGGGACTTCTGGAGATCATCTAATCCAACCCCCTGCTAAAGCAGGCATGTCCTTCTGCAGGTTGCATAAGATCACATCCAGGTGGATTTCAAATACCTCTGGAGAAAGAGACTCCACAATCTCTTTGGGCAGCCTGTTCCAGTGCTCTATCAAACCTGTTAAAAATATTTGTAGCCACCTGCATCATGATAACATCACTTAACTGCATGTCACAGAAAACGAGTCACAAAAAATACTGTGGTTGATGTAAATACTATCCAGACAAATAGCTTTTCAAGATGGTGGTCTAGATAGTACAATACAAATGGAAACTTGATGCCTTTATCAAGACAACATCCTGAAGCTTTGAGTGCATGTGTTTTGGGTCTTTTCTTGTTTGTTTGTGTTTCGTTGTTTGGTTTGCTTTTTTTTTTTTTAAGATCTACCCAAATTGGGAACATTTTAGTAAACAACTTGTTTTGTAGAGCAAACAGAAACATACTGAACTTCTTTGGAAATAATTAGTTATGGGCTTGGATAGCTTTTATTTTTATTGTTTTCAGTAGCCATTTAATAAGAGCTTTCTAATTGTTTGTACCTCAGGACAGATTCTGGTTGTGAAGAAGACAACAGGGAAGAAACAACCCCGGAGCTTTTTAAACCCCTCAGATAGCTTTTGATCAATTTCAAGATCCCATACTTGCAAAATTCTTTCATATGCCAGAGCAGAAATCAGCTCAGCTGTATTTTGTGTTGGTATATAGTTTGAGCCACAAAAATTGCCTACTTCTCTTTTGCCTTCGGGCAATTTTTCAATCTTAACTAAACCGAGTCCATAATGTATGCCTGCTGGCCAACATTCCAGGTAAATGAATAGCTTTTAAGGAAAAATGATGCTGTTTTTCAAAAGCTTGACATTTTTAAAATACAAGTCCAGAACTGAAACCTTCAATAATTTTTCCATGCCTATATGTTGCAAGCAGAAAAATGTTACACAAATGAATACATCTGGGATTATTTCAAGCTGTTATTTCCCGCTAGGGAAAATATTTGGAAATAAGGCTCAATTTTTTTGTGCTGAAACTACAAAGAGGCCAGCCATCTTGATGCTTTTCCAGATTTTTTTAATGGTTTTCCTGATATTGTATAGTGACTTTACTGCCCTGGTTTGTATACCCTTATACTCACCAATAGTAAGCATTTATGTTGGGCTTATTCCAGTTTTCAAATCTGTTTTGTGGCATTTATGGCCTAAAGCTAATAAGGATATTCAGTATTTTCTTGTAAAATAATGAAAATATCTTTTGCCATGAAAATAAAGAGGAAATGTTTTTAAAATTAAAAAGGAAAAAAAAAAAGACTGAACCAAAGGCAGGAACCACCATTATTTTAAACTGGAGGAGGCATTGCCATAGTGGTAAAATACTGTTTCCTTGGCATCAGGGAACTAGCAGAAAGACATCAAGTGCAAAAAACGCCTCCCAGCTGACCTCAGCTCACTGGACATCTGAGTAGAGCCCAGCAGAGGTTTGGCAGTACCTAGGTACAAACAAAGTAGTACTGCTGGACCAGCTAGGTGGAAAACTTTCAATGAAGTGGATCTTTACAAAAATGCCAGTCAGCTGAAAATGAAACTTCCCAACAGTTTGGATGTATCTTTTGACGTGAAAAATCTGGAAGAATTTTTCATTGATCAAAAGTTTCCATTTTATTTTTTCTCTTTAAAGAAATAGTATCCTGCTTCTCTGGCTTGAAATTACATTTTGGAAAAGAAACCAACTGAAGAATAAAAAAAATGTAAATAGTCTCTCACATGAAATCTTTTAGGATGAAATAAGTACAATGCTGCTTAGGAGAAGACATTTAGTTAAAGAAATATTTCAGGATTTCAAGTTGTTTGGGTTTTTTTTCATGTTGGGTCTTTTTTTTTCCTAAGAAATGTGAATAGTATCCTGGAGCAGAAACCTGGGTACTGCTTAGTGTGTGTCCAGTGCTTTTGTATCACTCGAGTCTTTTCTGGGGCTTGTGTGAGGGCATGATCATTATGCCCATTTTACATACTGGAAGCCGAGGTGTAGAGCTGCTTTGCTGACCAGGTCAGCGGCAGAATTACCGTCCTTGAATCCCATTTTTCAATGCAAATATTGGCCAGCGCTGACCAGGTGATGCACAGGATCCATCCTGCTCTCTATGGTATACAGGCACTGCAAGCTGGCACCTAAGAGGCAACGCTTCCTCTCAGCTTACGTTTTCTCTGTATAATTTGAGGGTTAATTTGAATAAATGCCTTATTTACATTCACGACTGTAAAAAATTGCCTACCAAGACCCTAGGTGCCCCAGCGTGCTGCTCGGTGAAATCACGTAGCATTGAAATCATTATTCTGACAGGAACCCAGCCAGGCAGACGCCTACAGAAGCTCTTTTCCTCTCCTTCGCTCTGGGAAGCACGGCCCGAAGCCCTCTCCAGAAAGCTCTTCAGCTCCCTTCACTTATTTATTTGCTGCATCGCCAGGTCACTAAATTCTGGTTTCTGCGGCCCAGGGTTGGGGGGTGGGAGGGGAGCGAGCTGCCGGGGCGGCCGAATGGCCCTGCCAGCTGCCCCCTCCTGCGGAGCCAGCGGTGGGGAGGGAGGCAGCTGCAGCTGGAGCTGAGCCCTCTCCCCGGGGAAGGGGGGCCGTCGCCACACATCCCACACCAGCAGGGCTTCCTGGCCAACCACCTCGTCCCAGTGTTTACAAGGAATTGCGTGTATTTGAAAAGAAAATGGGACAGTGCTGGCCTGGCTTTGCACAGGTCTGTTCCTGCTGCCTCACGCAGGATGTGTGGGATTTGGGTAGAATTTGGGGTTTTTTATAATTTTTAAGTGTCATTGCATTGCAAAATAAGAAAAGGAAGAAGAGTACATCTACAGTGAACATCACTCTGAGAGTCACATAATCTACAAGGCAATGCTAGCCAGTAGTTAATTATTACCCAGCTCTCCTCCTACTCCTGCTTATTAAGAAAGTTTACATATTAGTTCCCATTTGCTGTTCAGAATAGCACAGATGGACGGAAATGAATATGCCATTTGCTTTTTGTGACCTCGGGGGAGTGGAGCAAAAAATGGATGTAAAAACACTGCCAGAACCCTGAAAGTTATATTCTCTCATTCATTAGTTTTCCTGCTTCTCTATTCCATATGTCCTCCTTTCCTTCAGCTCCATGGAAAAGTATTGACGAGCCAAACGAGCAATACAATTAGAGCTTATGTATGACCTGAATGGTGTATGTGGCTTGACTGGCCTGTTAGCCAGGGTGGCTGCCCTGCTTCCAGAACTACTGAGAATAGCACAGACTCTGGGCATGAAAGTCCACAACTCTCTGATTATCCAAAACATCTTTTGATGTATTATTTGTGGATTAGTGCATGTGAATGGTTCAGTGTAGCAAGAAGTCACAATGAATTAACAGAAGGGACCAGATTCTTCATAAGGATGTACACATGGTTCTCATTTTAAGGCCTGAACCAATCCACTTAAGTTAATGTAAATCCTTCTCTTGACTTCAATGGGAATCTAGCCTTTCTGGCTCACTCTAGTAAAGGACTTAGGCATCGAAGGCAGGATGTAGGTGGAACAGTATCCAAAAGTGCTCTCCAGAAACCAGTGCTTGGCCGCTGCTTAATCCTGGCGGCGCCTAGTCTTGCAAGGCACCTCCCTTTTTGATTTTGAAGTTCTGTAGGTGACAATAGTTGCCCAGATCATGTCCGTATCAGCCTGGTCTGAGCAGCTCATCAGCTAGTTCTTTTCCTCAGAAGCCAGGGACTAAGCAGAAGACACCTAAAACTTTTGAGGGCCACATCTGGTAGGCATTTTCAGAGCATCCTTCCATACACTGGTGGATCAAATGCTCTTCATATAACTCTGCTTTAATACTAAAATGCCAGAAGACATTTTTCCTAAACCAAATATGAGAAGAAGAGAAGAAAGGCTACTTTTTTGTGAGGGTAAAAAAGGTAATTTGATGTAGATTGGAAATATATTTAATTATGCAAGTTATCTTCACATCCATTTTTTTCTCTCCTATGTGTTTAATGGGCATTTTAAATTCGCCTTTGACTGTGGTGAAAAATAGTCACCATACCTCTAAATAGTCTTATGCCTAGAAATGTCCACACTCCCTAAATCAAGTTAAATGGAACCTATGTCAAATGATTAAATGTAGACATTTTTTCCCCCACATCTAAGTTTGGAAAGAAAACCTTCTATCTAGATTAAGATTGCAATTTATTAATAGAAAGGAACACTGTTTGCAGAAGTACACTGCTTTCTGCACAGGTAAAGCTTGGTGCTTTTGAGGCATGGAGGAATGCTGTGTGTTATGTGAACGCTGCAAGGTGGAAGTGTTAACTCTGTGTCAGACATTTGGCAAAACAGGAATATAGCAACAGAAATAGAACATTCTCAACACATCCCGCTTTAAAATAAAATAACTTGGCTTCTTAGTGGTATTTTTTCATTAAAATAGGGGCTTTGCTATGGCATTTATGTGTCAGGAGGAGCCCATTAGTCTATGATGATATTCTTTTTCTGTTGACATTATCTTTTAATTATATCATTCCAAGCCACCTCGCTAGCGGAGGATCGATTTTTACAGCCCAGTTTACATATCTCTTTAGCATCTAATCCTGAGGAGGTGTTACACACTTTGAGGTTTCTGCTTCCCTTTTTTAAAATAATTTGGAACTCATGACTGCTTAAAAAGGCATCAACAAAGGTGCCTGTCTTTCCTTTGAAGTCATTTTTTGCGGAAATCACAGTCACTGACCAAAAGGTTTCAAAAGATTAAATTGTGCTTATTTTACGACATTTTAAAACAGCAGGGTTAAATGCTGGGCCAGCTGCCAGGCAGTCAGCAGCACCCATACTTTCATGTTCAGCAGCCAGACACATCTACAGCAGTTATTTCTGAGGAGTTTTTCCTGAAACATGTCACTCAGAACAGCAGAGAGGTATTAAGATTTGCGTCCTTTGATGATGGGCTAATGAAAATGTATTTTATATATATATGCCATGAGTGTAATGAATTTCAGAGTTAAAAAAAAAGAATATAGTGGGAAAATCAGATATTTATAATTCTCTTTCTCAACACTGGCTTCTCCCTGTGGTTGGAATCAACTTGAAGAGCCACAAAATCATGGATATAAGACACTCTTGGATCATCATGCATTACCCACAGGTAGCAAAACACTTCTCTTTGCTGCTCTCCTCTCTATACAGGTGCTGCAATGGACTGATGGCCAGTTTAAACTCTCAGAACTGTTCAGAGAGGGAGACATAAATCTTGACATCATCTTTGATGAGGAATCAGAGAGAGAGGACACTCACGCTGTCTGTCCTGGGCAGCAGCACTGGGACCTTAGTGGATTTATGAAGGTCCTTTCCAACCATGATTCTGTGATTCTGAAGTGTAGCTCTGTTGCGGTCAGGAAGCGATCTGCTCCATTTTATAAAGTTTCATTAAGATCTTTTCTTTCTAATCCTCCTGTGCAGCCTAGTTTCCCCTGCCTTGCTGTGTTTTTGTTTGGTTTGTTTTTTTTTCCCCTGCCTTTTTCCACTTTGAGGACAGACAGGCCTGCCTCTCTTTGCTGATTTCCGTCGTTCTGTATTGTGCAGGTGTTGCAGAGCGCCGGCTTCACTGGCCCCCAGGGGATGCTCCCTGCGTAGGGAGCCATGCAGACAGCAGGAGACAGTATCGACAGCTCTTGTGCCAATTCTTTTCCCCTTGCTGGCACAGGGAGTGTCTGAGAGACCACAGAAGCTGAATAGCTCTTGGTTCTTAACAGGCACATCCCTGGGACTGAAACTAATTAGGATTAGTTAGGGTGTACTTGAACTACATAAGCTTATCTATGTTCTGCTGTGGCTCAGGCTGATACACGAGAGCTGCTGCTGAGATGGTGACCATTGGTGACCATAAGCAGCTCTCCATCTCCTGCTCTCAGTGGATCTTGGCCCAAGGCAGAATATGGGCCTTTTATTCTTGTCCTGCTGGCTGGATGGAACCCCACTGTCTACAGATCAAAGGGGTTTGATGGACTGCCAAAAATAGTAACCTATACGTAAAACATGTGCTCCATTTATAGTAATCATTTGGAAAGTTTCCTGCTACTGCAGAAATGCAGATTACATTGATTTACTGTCCAGTACTGCAAAATACTGAGAGGCTTTTCAATGACTTCTATTGTATGCATTTGCAGAAAGGCTAGGGAGATTTCTTCTTCCTTCCTTCCTTTCCCTTTCAGTATATAATACATAATCATATGAAGTATATCTTTCTGAGTTTTAACATAGTTTTAGTGAAGTGGGTTAATATCTTCTCTACACTTTGAAAGATGTTGTCACCTGTGCTGAAGTCTTAGCCTTTGAAAAATGAAGTGTTGCTTCTTTTGATGTAAAGAACCTCTCTCCAGCATTAATGGAACCATTTTATGTTACCTCTCAGTCTACAGGCTTTCTATTAGGTACAGAATATGTCGTGCATGTTGTTTTCAGGCACTTTGATAGTTTTTGTGGGAACAGACTTATGCTGAACATGTCAATTAAACAGGAAGGCATTTGAGCCTGCCTATGCTTTGGCTAACATAACCTTTCCAAGACCCATCTATGTTCTGCTGGACAAAAAAAGATACTTTCAGAGTCCTTCCTAGAACAGTCTGAAGACCAGTGAGAAGAGTGCACAAGGTGCTGCATCTATAAACAGTTTGAGCTCAACTTGTTATTACATGGTTTTGCTACATTGGGCAATATGAACTGATGTGGACATTTAGAGGTAAATCAAGGAGTATAATAGGGCCAAGTCCTCTGCTGGTACAACCTACACAAATCTCTGTGTCAACCAATTAGGATTTGATCTATCTTACAAACAAGACTGTAAAGAGAGTATCTGTAGCTCTTATGACTCCTGAGAAGGCTTGTGCTCATGTGTGTATTGTGAAAAGAGTAAATTTACTGAAAAGTTCACTAATATAAGAGAGAACAAAAGCTTGAGAAGTCAGCAGTGACAGTGACCAATCTCCTACAACCTTTTAACCTTTTTGCAAACAGTTATCCTCTTTGGTAGATGATAGAGAGGATGAATGTGGCCTTCATTTCATGACTCATATTAAGGAAGAATGTAAAAATTTTCTCTCCAATAACTTACATACCTAACAAGTTCAGAAATTACTCTTTTCCCTTCCTGGTTTTATTTTTCTAAATCCTTTTCCTTCAACTTCAGACTCTAGCTGCTAATAGGTGCCATAAGAGTTAATTGTTCTATCTCTGGATACTATTAAATTCACCCCAATTCACTCCTCTGCTTTCCATCTGTTAACATCCTAAGGATCAAAGCTCAATATACTATTTTAGACCAAGAATTCAAAATGTTACCATTCACATTATAACTTAACAGGAAAGAGTTACTTTTCCTCCTAATAAATCACATCATTTTGAGTTATGGTTTGTTGTTGTTTTTGTGGGTTTTTTTTGTTGTGATTTGATTTGGTTTGGTAGGGGTTTTTTAATTGAAGAATTCAGTTTTTCCTATTTTATAGCCCACGGATCCTAATCTTAAGGATTACCTCAATCTGTCCATTATTTGAGGCAGGGGAAAAAAAAAACCTACTCTAAAAAAAATGAATAAGAAAAGAGTATGTAGATTTCAGAAAGAAATATGGGTTTAGAACTGCAGAAAAAAGAAGAAAGGCTTTCCTCAGCTACTTGATCTTTGCTTGCCAATTACAAAGACATGAGAAAGACCTTCAATGTGAGGGTGACTGAGTGCTGGAACAGGTTACGCAGAGAGGTTGTGGAGTCTCCTTCCCTGCAGATATTAAAAAACTGTCTGGACACAATCCTGAGTAATGTGTTCTAGGGGATCCTGCTAGAGCAGGGAGGTTGGACTACATGATCTCTGGCACTCCCTTCTAACTGTAACAGTGCTGTGATTCTTTGATTCTGTGATTTTTCCTTTAGTTCTCTGCTGAATTCCTAGCAAGTGTTCCTAGCAGCCACTCCATTTGCAACCTGAGGATTCTGTCTGCATGGAAGGGGTTGTTTTAATTAGCTTTTAAATGTGGTATCCTCATCAATGGCTCGCCTAAGTTTTGCATTTCCCATTGAAACTTGTCGGTTGCATGCTGGGTTTACCCTGAACCCATTTCAATCAGTGACCACCTGTCTGCCCTGTGTGTTGAGATTTACTGACACTTTCACAGGGCATTTGCAGCAGGAACCAGCGAACACCACAGAACACCAGCGAGCACTAGGAAGCATTAGGAAACAGCACACTACACCAGTGCGCACCACAGAACATGGCTCCTCTGCTGCCCACGTGCAGCCCGCGCTCCTCCTGCCTCGCGCCCGTAACGTGTCCGCGCGGACGTGATCACGGCTCCCCCTAGCGGCCACCCGGCGCCGCCGGGACCGGAGGCTGCTGCTTCCCCGCGGGCTGCTAAAGCGTGCGGAAGCGGCGGCCGGCTAGGCTGCCTCTTCCGAGGTGAATAGCTTGTGGGAACGATGGCTTATATTTTCCCTAAGCTGTGCTGAAGAAAATTTGAGAGTTGGCGTGAAGTTGCGCTGCTTCAGTCTGTTAGAGAAGGAAGAGGAGCGGTACACCGGTGAGCCCGCTTGTGGTGATGGCGACCGTGTTATGACAACAGCCCCTGCAGAGGGTGAGACCGAATGGACTTGAAAGTTTAAAGTGACAGCCTCAAAGTACTTTCAAAGTACTTTCTCGGTTTCTACAGCTTCCTGAAAGGAGGTTGGAGCAAGGTGGATGGAGGTCGGTCACTTTTCCCAGGTAAATAGAGATAGGACAAGAGGAAATGGCCTCAGGTTGCTCCATGGGAGGTTCAGGTTGGATATTAGGAAATATTTATAGTGGTTAAGCATTGGAACAGGCTGCACAGGGAAGTGGTGGAGTCACCATCCCTGGAAGTGTTCAAAAAGCATGTAGACATGGCACATGGTGACATGGTTTAGTGGCCATGGTGGTGTGGGGTCGGCGACTGGAATTCATCTTAAGGCCTTTCTCAACCTTGAGGATTCTGTGCGTCAACTTATTTTAATATTTTCATTCTAGAAAGCATAGAGTTACTATTAAAAGCCTAGGTTCTGTGTTTGTGTGTCTGTAATACTCCAGCCTTTGTAGCAGGGTTGTGAATACTTGCTCAGAAATAGGGCACTTCAGTATATAAGTATAAACTGAGAGACTGCAAATTCCTAATTAATAATTCTGTGCTGCTTGCAAAGTTCATGTCAAATACTTACTTAGGTTACATTGTTTATATAAAGATTCCAGATAACTTTGGTCTCAGCTCATACAAAATGCCCTCAGATGGAAGTCAAACACTGCAGAAATAAACCTGCACTTTTGAGGTAGTGCTGTTCAAACTGCGTAGTGTGACTGGCATTGGCTCCAAGTCAAGGACGGACAAGTCCCCTCCATAGCCCACCAGGCCAGCCTCCCTCCCCTTCTGGTTCCACCCACAGCACCAACCCTTTCCCCTTTTAAGTTGATCCCTGGGACTTTTTATTAGCCATTTAGCCCTGCTCAGCTGTACAGCATGAAGAAGGCATATTTTTTTTCCTTTTGCATAATGTTGTCTTTATCAGTAAAGCTTAGCTGGAGCTTGATGTTCAGAGGAGTGAAGAGATGATGGGAGAGGGGAATAACCCAGGCCAGCTGTGTGTATTCTGACTGCTCATTTAAACAAAGGCAAGGAAAGCAGTCTGGCTGCAAAAGGTAAAATATTACAGGCTATATCGTAAGGTTTGGATGTGAACATGCGTACACAATGCTTCTTTCACAGGATTCCTACTGTAAACTTTGTCCTTTACTGGGTGATTCAATCCTCTGTAATGAAAAAGTCGCCCCACTCTGAACTTTCCTGACTTTTTTTTTTGTTCTGAAGAATAGTAATAACAGACTAAAACAAAAGACAGAAGAAAATATACTCCAGCTTGTGTTAAAGGAATCTTTCTTGGAAAATTAAAAGCCATGGTACCACTGGGATCAGCCGTTCAAAGGCTCTGAAACATTGCCACAACCTCCACAGCTGCTACAGAAATTCATTTGATACAGCACTGCTTTCCCTGTATGGTTAATTCACACTTATCTGGTAGGTGACCTATCCAGCTTGTGGACAGACAGGGCAGTAAGTATGAAAACATCAGAATCTGGAAGCAGTGCAGCTATATTTCTATCATCTGTATTCCCTAGTTCAGAGGGATACCATGTTAAAGCATCAGCTTTTTTTCCCTCTTACTCTGATCTGATCTTGGGGGTTGCTGCATAGTAGGTGTTGCACTGCCTATATTTTTGGGTGGTTAGGGTACCCCACTCGTGTAAAATAGCTCTGGATAACAGAAACCTGGCCAAACCACAGATGCCTTGTGCCCACCTGTGGAATCACCAGGCAGTAACACTTAGCTCATTGCTGTTATGCTTCCACATTTGCTACTTCTCTCAGGAAGATTACTTATCTACTCTCTGAAAATGTCCTTCCACAAGCATGTCTGCTTTTTCCTAGACCTTCGTTTGCAAGGTGTGCACTTGTATAAATGATCACCTGCATACGAATTGCTTCCTAAATTCTTAACTAGCTTAGGACAATTGGATGGAATCCTGACTGTGTGAGTTAGGCACATGAACTCCTAGACACTTGCTGCTCCATGTTTTAATGTTGACTGTCATCACAGACCTTCACAAACATCTTTTTCTGAGTAAAATTATTCTATCTTACGAACACATGTTCAGGAGACTATAGCAAGTCACTATGCTGCTAGTGATATAACCTCAGGAACACTACCTGAAACCTAGAGAACTGGAAAGGATTCAGTCAACATACCAGTTTATTGCTAAAGTGAGATCATATTCCAACTGAGAGAATATGAAAGTCAATATACCAATAGACCATAGTCTTTTATTAACTACTGAGTGTTTTAAAATACAGCAATGTGCAAAGTCTTTGTGCAAATTGGGTACCATGTTTCCCTTTTGGAAGTTGAATGTTATTAGTATGTGATGGATATTGAAAGAGTCAGTCCAACAAATACACAACGGACAGACATGCACCAGCACAGCAAATTCTAAAAACACAGGTGATGCACAAAGAGCCCAGAATATTTATTCCTGGAGTATATTGTGTTTGATACCTTGTGTGATAGCTCTTAGGTATGCTTAAAGAATTACTTGGTAATTGCATTCTCACAGGATGTCCTTTTGTTTTCACAAGGAATATTCCCAGTGTTTCTCTTTTCCATCTGATGCCTCCAGCACAACCACAGGAAGATATCATTTCCCCCTTACTATACAGGAATATGTAGCAATATAGGACCCATGCCATGCTGTTAAACCAACAATTGTTCAGTAATTTATTTCTCTCTTGTTTCTCTCTTTCCACTTGAAATACCTGATCCAAACCTGACCAACCTCACTGCAGACGTTTTTGTTGACTTTTATAGGCTTTGATTCAAACTCTCTCTGTGATACAAGAGAATCAGCCATGCAGGACAGGGGTGTAATTCCATCAAGGACTTCTGGTGACCTCATAAACCATGAGATCTGGCATTGACTTTAATGGGCACCATGTGGTTAAATTCCCATGCATCATTTTGAAAATCTGGGGCTTCATTTGATATTACATAAGGATACCAGACCTACCATGTCAAATTGTTTCTCTTTCTTCTAAAGGAGCCACTAGCTTTATGTTACAGTCAGTCCTTTTTGGTAGCAAATGAAATATGCCATTCTGGAAAATGAGTATTTTCTCTGGCAAAATGAACTCGAAAAGTATGTTTCATAGAAAAGCACATATTTGGGTTATTTTCTTTTAAATAAACTTCCTAAAAATATGGCAATAAATTTAAGGAAAGGTGTGGTTTGTGCAGCATTGGCTTTGCTTGCAAATTTTTAAGTATGAGACTTTAAAAAAAAATTAATTTGTACATCAGTTAGAAAACATAGGAATGAAGTTGTTTTGGGTCAGTTGAAAAACTAGACCTTGTTAAACCTGGTTTAAGTTAAACTAGGTAAGTTGGCTCAAATTGCTGATGTTGTATAACCTCAGTTAAAAGTTACTTTACCTTTGTGGTTAGTAATTTCCAGGGGTTCAGTAAGGTTGACCTGAAGTTTCAGTTTGTGAAATTTGTGCTATCACCTTTGTAAGGCATTTGTAGATTTTCCCTTTCCTTCTCTCAACCTGGATTTTGTCTGTTGAAACCAGTGTGCAGCCATTGTGCATATCTATAAACTGTTGCCAGTTATCAGTCTAGAAATAAGATCTGGCAGTGTGGCTTTGGTTCAGGTAAATGGGGTAGTAGAGACATAACCTATGTTTGTCAGCTTAGTTTTTTCTGATGTATGACATCAGTATATAGGAAGAAGATACCCTAAGGATTGCTTGTTGTGATGAGTGCATGCCAGGAAAGGATCTGTCCTTCTTAATTCTGGGAGTACAGATCAGTGCCTAGTTTCTGTTTTGCCCTCAACATTGTAAGCCATGTTATTGCTATCTTGGTCCATAAATAACAAAACCTTCATGGAATGGCTAGATAATGGTCCTGTGTTAGATACAAAGTAGGATACGTTATATTTTATGCAGCTTCTGGTAACAAAGCACCTTGAGATTGAAGGGGGAAAGAGGATACCTTCTAGACAGATTACTCAAAACCTACTTACTGTGGCCTTTCTGCTGCTGTAATGTGAAGTTCCTGGTATTTGTTATTCTCTGGGATAACTTTTGAACTCTATGCATCACTGCTCCCTATGCCATATAGCACTGAAAAGTATGTTCTCACCATGTGCATGGCTCAACCATAGGTTATAGCATGTTCACTCTTTCCTGTAGTTATTTCCCATATCCTATGGCCACATGGAATAATCGTGTATCTTAAGGTTAGTTTAAAAGTCTTCTTAAAGAATTGCAAATGTGAGAGTATGGGAGAAGGTTGGTTCTCTGATGTTAGTGTCATGTTAGTGTCAGTGTATGAAGATTTTGTAGTTTTTTTATATTAAAGCAAGCTCCTTCTTAACAACACAGAATTATTCCAGTTGTAATCCCATAGCTGAGAAAGTTAATAAATCACAGGCATATGGAAGGCTATAGAAGGCTATAGTAGCCTTGGGATGCGAGTTGTATTGTAGTAGGTTAGATGGTTTCTACAGGGGGAGGATCTCTAAAGCTTTTTGAACAAATAGATGGGTCTTCTCTGTGCTCTATGGAAAATGATGTATGTTTTCGGTTTGTTTGTACTACTTTCTCCACATGAAACGTGTGTTTGGGCCAAGAATTCTGTGGTTTCCTCACTTTGTGATAATAATTAACACCCACACTGAAGTCTAAGCAGTGATGACATTTGTTCAGGGGCCTGACTCTGATTTTTGTTGCTGTTTTGCCGTATGTTACTTTTAATATGCAATTGAAACCATTTTGGAAACTCTAAAGGTTCAGAGATTGCTGGTTTTTGGCTTACTGACCATTTAGAAACACTTTCATGCAGTGTGTCCTTCAGCCTTTGAGGATGCACAGCCTCTCCAGAGCTGTGGGTCTGGGTTGATAGTAGTAAGTTGAAAGTACAGCCAGCTCTACAGAGCTCTTAACTCCCTCTTTTTAAAGGAACAGAGAAACACATATAATTAATACAAAACTAAATCAGTGGTAAGGTAACAACTTTTTAGGAGCTAAGTGTGGTAAGAGAGAAAAAAGAAAGAGTATCTTAAACCTTACTTTAAAGATTCCTGAAACTTTTGGGAAAAATTATTTTAGGAAGGATGACAATGGGTCTTTACTCTCCTCAGTAATCTTGTAAAACAGATTAATAGCTTTGGAGTAGATATACATATTTTGAACTTCCTTTCTGGACAGAGCACAAAGAAAACCTGGCTTATTTGTGGTTGTAGAAGACTCCTAGGTGGCTTTGTATAAGAAAAGCAGGTAGCTGCCAGGGACCTAGAAGCCTCCATCCCTTTCCCTGTTCTTTTTTTCCATAATAGCTTTTTGCAATATGTTNATGTATTTATAAAAAAACAACCAAAAGGGCATCTGATGTTTTACAGACATTCCAACACCTTCAGGAAATTTGAACTCACACCAAAGGGTCTGATACTCATTTGGATCTCCATCTGTGCTGAAGCACATGTGTGCACACAACACACATTGAACCACTGCAGTGGAAAAAAAAAAAAAATCCCTGCTCTTAAATTATAGCAGCTCTCTACAATTCTTCTGTAACCACAAAGGCTTTGGTAGTTTTGAGACATTGCAGTGGCTTCTGGTGATCTGATCACAGAGCTCAGTTTGGTTAAAGAAATCCCTTTGCTGAAAGGTATGGAAAAGCTGTTGGGGAAACACGGGGAGCTACAAGCTCACAGCATGAGGGTAGTTTGGAGTAAAGGGGAAGGGTTCAAGAAGCTGATGTGACAGCAGACACCCTAGAGTCAGAGTTAATGCTGGAAACGTTGCAGTTTTAGTTCCCTCACCAGAAATCCCCATGCTTGCAGGAACGGATATAGTCATTAGTCCTCAATGGGAATATGACTTTTCCTTTTAAGTGTCTGTGTGATGCTTTTGATCCTTTTGGCTTTCTCTAAGGAATAGATTAAATAATGTGGCACAATGTCTGCTCCTGAGTGAGGATTAAGCCTGGCTTTTGGAAGCAGAACTATATTGCCATCCCATCATCATTTATCATGTTCTGTGGGGACCTGTTCTCCACTTTTCTTCCCTTCCCCCACTTTTAGAAAATGCCCATCTCTGGGGTTTTATATTGGTCTCAGCTCCATTGCCCTTGGCTTTGCTGAAGTTACTTCTGATGTTACACTTTAACAGGTCTTATGTCTCAGGTATCTTGTTAAAGTACTGCTCTGAGGCTAAGCTCTCATCCAAGCCACACTCCTCTTAGCACATTTTTCTGCATCCATTTTAATAATAAATCCCTTAAAATGATTTATAGGTTTGTATCACCCTGTATTTCAATGGAATTCCCTGAGGATGAACCTTGCCCTATAATACTTGTTTTCTGATTTAATGAAGCAGCGAGGCATGTGATTACCTTCAGGACCTGTGTAAATCCCATTAACTTCAACTAAGCCCACAAACATACTTTAGTGCTTCACTAAACAGGGATGCTTAAGGCTAACATGCACATAAATGTTTTTGCTGAATCAATTCTTAGCATTTTATCCATTTTTGTTCCTGATTCTCTTCTACTCTGTCTGATGATGTAATAATTTTGGTCTTGTAGTACCCTTGCACATTACTTCCAAGTTAGAAGCTACAGTGGGGCTGAAGGTCTCATTCAGGGGAGGATAAAATTAATCCATTCTGCAGCTGTGAACCAGAGAAGTCCCAGCAAGCTTCCTAGTAAAATGAAAAAGTGATGGTATGCCACGCTGGCTCATAAAAATGTAATTTAAGCACTGCCCTCTCAATAAAAATATCACATTTAGGACACAGTAATCCCCTTCTGAACCTTATCTTACTTTTCAACAGCTCTTTGGACTCTTACAATTGATGCACTTTGAATTTCCTGTTGGTCAGGTAGCATGACTTTCTGTACCTCCCTCCCACAAGCACAGCTTTGCGCTTCACTCTAAGCAGGCAGTATCCAGACACAGGCAGAGAACTGAATCCATGGACTAATTCAGTAAATTCAGGAGCTTTTAGGTACTTAGTTGGCAGACGTCAGAACTCCTCGTGCTCAGAGCTGTGGCCTTTGCACATATTGCACCAAAATGAAAGAAACTTCAAAAATGCTTTTCAGTTATTTTCTCAAGACTCCTGCCAGAACTTTTGCCTTCATTTCATACTTCTTTTTAATGAGCCCCTGATTTATGACAAGAAATCACCAGACACCTAGGCTATATGTGCTTATTAAAATAGACAAATTCTTTGGTGTTAGAAAATCATCATAAGAACATATATTTTTTCCATACTAGACTGAATCATTGTAGGCAAGTGCCCCAGTCCTCCTCCCAGCTATGGTCTGGAGGTTATATTTCAGCACAATGGAAAAATAACCCTTTCTAGTTCCTGGCTCAGTAAAGCCAGTGTTTTCACTGGGGGCAGAAGGATGATTCCTTTCTTGTCTCTGCAGTATTCTGCATTTTTTCTGTATCAAAAGGTTTGCTTGCTCTGCTTTAGCATGTACAGTGTAGTTAATCTTCCAAATAGGAGTCATCTTTCTAGCTTCCATGTCTGAATTTTGCTGGTGATTTATATGCTCACAGTTGTTTTCACAATGTCTTTCCTGGCTGTCTTGTATCTCTCCCCCGTGGAGCACTGGGCCTTAAAAACTGTTGCAGTAAGGACAGGCAATCAGTCTTCTTCAGATATATATTGAATTTTACTGGTGCCTGAGCATATAGAATGTGCCAATGTCTTTTGTGGTTCTGGCAAGGAAATCTCAGGAAAGTGTGGAGTTTTGGTTTGGATAACAGAGGAGCTGGTTAAGACTTTTTAAGTAAAGCAGGTTTCCTGATTGTTCTTTTCATCAGATAATGCTGGGAATATCTCAAGAAGTTTCAGAAGGAGTTTTGGAACTGCAAGGTGATTTTTCTGCTGAAAATCACAGAGCCATATGTTAGCTTTGGATTCTTGCTTTGGAAACAGCCTCGTTGCAAAGTGTAGCTCTGCTTCATTCAGGTAAGGGATTTAAGAATGTAAGAATGGCCACATCAGACAGATCAAAGGCCTCTCCAGCCCAGCAGTCCATGTGACAGTAGTCACTAGTACATGCTTAAGGAATGCATCTGCTTAAGGCCAAATATATACTGGAATTTTTTCTCTTAACACAAATTGGAGCCAATCATGTGCCATTTAACTGTAATTAATAGTTCTTGATAATTTTTTCTGTGAATGTTTCTAACCACTTTTCACAATATAAGATTAGAACACTTGCAACACCCTGTACCAAGGATTCACAGAACTTGCATGTCCCTCGTGTGGTGTGTTTCGCATGAAGAATCGCTGCTTTTAGCTTGCTGTCTGCTGTTTTGATAATCTCTAGTTCTTGTACAGGAAGAATCCATGAACTGTTATTTCTCTCCACCTTCTTGCTATATGTTGTTTTTTTAGACCTTTGTTACTGCTTCTGTGTTCTGTTATCCAAGCAGAACAGTCCTGATCTGCCCATCCTTCTTCATGTAGAAACTATTCCACACCTTTCTCCTTCACTGAAATGTATCTGAAAAAACATAGAATGGACAGGTTGGAAGGGACCTTAAAGATCATCTTGTTCCAACCCCCCAGGGGTCTGGGATGCATCTCATCATGTCCCGTAGACTTATGCATGTTCAGGTTTCTCAGGTGGTCACAAGCCTGATCTTCTCTTACAATGGGAGGGACATTGCTCCCATGGTTTCTGTCTTGTGGTCAATCTACTCAGGAGGTGTGAGGAGATAGGCTGCCAGTAAACACTGAGAGAAAGAAGTTGTTGAGTGTCTCAGCCTTCTCCTTGTCTGTTGTTACCAGCTTGTCAGTCTTGCTTGATTTAAAGATCTGTGACTCATACCATAAGCAGTCTTTGGGGACATCACTCTTCTGTTTCAATCCAAATTCCAGACATTCTGATATCTTAAAGTTCTAATTACTTGTGGTTTTCTCCTGATCTGTATGAGACTATTTGTTCTTCTAAGTTAGGAATCTAGATTCCTGGTACATACATGCTTCAAACCATGATCTAGGGTAGTTACCTAGTTGACCAAGGACACACATTAAATCAAAAGGAAAACAGTGAACTTCCTAGAGCAAGTGAACAGGCAGGACACATCTCCTGGAGGCTGAAGGATGCTGCTAAACCATTTTCAGTGATGTGAACAGAGCTTACCTGAGTCTTTTGAACTACTCAGGAGTAAAAATAGAGGATAGCAATATCTACTTTTTAAACATGGATAGAATGGTATCAATATCCAGTAAATAATGTCAGAGCCCAGGGAGAAGGGTTACTTCTTCAGTGTTTCTGTTGGCATTGTTGAAGGCAGCATCTGTTGTACTTTTAGGGAGAAGCATCTTGCTGGTCTTTTACTAAGAGAACCAGCTGGGTTATGTCCCTCAAGAGATTTAGGCATATCTGTGCAACACAGATGCGTGACAGAGTGCAGAGGCAACGAGGAGAGACAGCAGTCTTCTCTAGTTTGGGCAAAAGGGTGCACAGAAGAGGGCCAGAAAGTCTCTTGAGGACGGTGTACACATGCTCAGCAATGATGATGACCTCTCATAGGGCAGCAACTAAAGCAAATTCCTCTGGCATTATGTCAACCTAAGCTCCTGAGGGAGGATACAGCTCTTCAGATCCATGGGTTCAAGGATGCCTTACTGAGACTGGGGCTGGGGGAGGTGTTGTCCTTGGCTGAAGGACATGTGTTTTGATAGAGGATGTGTGTCACCAAATGAAAGAGCTCCAGGAGGAGATCTACAGACTACATAGCATCAGAGACAAGAAAAGGAGTTTGATGAGATCTTGTAGCTGCAAGAGCCTGAACCCCAAATGTACAAAGAGAGGGGCAGGCAGAGTCAGTGGTGCCAGAAGCCTCCATGATGGTGAAGGCTGCAAGCTTCGGACTTCTAGCATCAGGCAAATGGCTTCTGCTCTGCCTGCAGATCTGGAGCTGCAGAAAAAGTTGTGTCATGTTGCAGACAAGGGGCTGGGAGCTGTGCCTAGAGCAGAAATTGAGCTTGCTGAGCCTGAGCAGAGCAAGAGGCAATCAATAAACTGAAACAGAATAAATGTTATTTAAACATAAGAAAAAAACCTCTCAGTGGTGTCAAAGCAGTGAAACACTAGAACAGGATGCCCATAAAGTTTGTGGACTGTCCATAGCTGGAGATATTTCAGAATGCAGTTGAACATGATCCTGAGCAACTTTCTGTAGTTGACCTTTCTTTTAGCACAGGTTCATAGTGGACGATCTTCAGAGGCCCCTTCCAACCTCAGGAATTCTGTTTTTCTTTGACATAGTGGGAGATCGTGAAGACGTAGCAAAAGAGGATAAATTAGTCAATAGGGAGTGATAAATTATGAGCTTCTGGTACCCAGACTAGTTCATTAAGAGCTGGCTGAGGTACACATGACCTGTGCGTTTCTGTGCAGGCATATTCATATGTGGAAAACATCTAGATTCTGGGTCCAGATGGGGCTAGCCAGCGTAGTTCTAGCCACAGACAGGTGTGTGATTCAAGAAACACATTCCAATGTTGAAAAAGAAGCACTTAGGACAATTATGTAGCCCATGATTTAGCTGTAAGTCAGACCTTTCTGTATGATTTTTCTTTACTTAGGTTCCTGGGTTTTCCATGATTCTGTATTTTAAGTGCCCAAGTTATTCGTTGTTTTCCATCTTCAGGCCTAACCATCCACAAGCAAGAGAGGAGTGAAAAGGTTCACATCCATCTCCAAAACAGAAAATGAAAAGAGGTTTTTCATTGTCTTTCTGTCCATTCCTGCTTTTGAGGCCATACCACTGCAGTTGCCCTGTGCCAGCAGCCCTGCATTCTTAATTTAAATATGTATGTAAAATGGATGACCCTCACCTTCCCACAGCTGGGCAACTATTATAACCTTAGAACTTCAAATAACATTTTACAGCTGGGGCACAGGTCTGAAATAATGCATGTGGTTGCTTACTTCTTTATATATGATATCTTTCAGGTCTAGTACGTGTCTGCTGCTCTTCAGTAGGGCAAATATTGACATACAGTATTTTGCTCCCCTTTAGCTCTTGCACTTCCCTTTTAACCAGATGTAACATACTCTTTCCTAAGCTATTCTGTCTCCACTGATATGTTAACACCTATGGACTTGTGAGTGAAGTAGGCCTTTTAGCAGTGGGTGTTTTTCTCCTTCATTGTCATTGAAATAATGATATTGCTTGCTTTATATGGTTTTGTGTCCTACAACTCAGCAATCCAGTGCAGCCTTCGGCATCTAACTGCAAGACACTAGTCTGTAGTTCACCTAACAATCCTAAACAAAGAAAATCCCTTGACTTTAGGACAAGAGTGTGTCCTTATTCTTAGTATTCTGCAGACTAGAGAGCAAAATTGCCCTTCTTCATTTCTCTTTATAGTCAGAGGCATCCCCCGTACCTGCATGACCATATTCCTTTAAACTGAAGCAAACAACATAACGCATAATTATTTTACAACAGTGAGATTTTATTTGGTATTTTAGATGTTTTCCTTGTTTTTTGTTTTAACAGAAGAAGAATATAAGCCTTCTAGAACAAAACGTGCTGAGGATGGCTTTCAGCTGCCGCCTTCTTAGCTGAAGCCAAGTGCCTTGGAAGTGCAGGTATGTTTACATCTGGGTTTTATTTCTGGCCCACCTTTAATAAAGATGCAACAACAGTAAAGCAAAACACAACACAACATGATAATATATGGCACATAATAAAGAACTGCCATAAGTATACCGGGGGCTCTATGTTACTTTCAGTCTATCGCTGTGAAACTCTATTGTTCAAGGCTAAACCTTTACAATTGTCAGAGTTCCTTGTGGTTCAAAAGGAGACATTTTCCAGAATAATGAGGTCACTGGTTCCCGTTTGCCATTCCACAATATTCTGTTTATTCCTAGAATCCCTGTTCTTTCAGCAATAGCTGATGCTCTCTATAGCTGTTTCTCCTGGGGGAATTGAGACTTTAAACGTTCATTAAAAAGTGAATTGCTATTGTTGACAAAATACAGATGGCCAAGCATGAACTACTGACACCTAGGAGTACGCTTCCAGTGCAGTGCATGGTGATGCGGCCATGTGAACGCTCTGGTTGCTTTTACCAAACCAGTGTGTCCTTTGTTACCCCGTTGGCCCTGCTATGTGCTTGTATTCCTTTGCCTAACTATGGTTCAAGCTGTTAAAGTAATTCCTTTTAGAAATGAACTGAACTTATTTCTGCTTTTGAGAGTTAGAGAAGATATATTTTTTCACAGCAAAGCTATTAGCGGACAGTGTTCGTACAAGGCTCAGCTCACAAAATAATTACCCTGAGGCAAAGCTCTGCTTCAGGCTGCTGCAAATATTACACTCGATGACTCCCAGAGGCTCTGTCTAAACTGTGGGGTGTGAGCCACAGCCATGTCCCCCATCATCTGGGGGGGACCTGGCTGGGCCGGAAACCAGGGCGTGGGGGCAGAGGGTGGAAGGGAGTTAGTGTGGAGCCAGGGTGCAGCTGAGGCACACACACACACGCACAAACAGCCGGCTGTAGGAGCTGGGAAGCACGCCTGGATTCCTCAGGTTAGACATATCCATAGCTTTATATCAGCCATGGATTTAAATAGTTTATTAAGCTGCGGCCGACAGACTTGGTCTCTGTAGACTACAGTTAGATGCTACACCAGGAAGTAGCATGCAGCATTACACTTGCAGAATGATATGTACTGCACTCCAGGATAACATGTTGTGGAAAAAGCCAAGGGAAAGTTCCAGCATACAACGTTTTCAGCTTCAGGAGTACTGTGTGATAAGCTGGGAGTGAGACAATAAGGTAGAACTTGTTGAGACTGAGACAATAAGATAAAACTTACTGGGGGTTTTTTTGCATCTTTGAAACACTTCTAGAGATATATGTTTTGGGCAGATAAGTAGAAATTTCAGGTTGGGTTATTTGAAGCTTAAAGTTTTTCCTGGTTTCACATTTTCAGTTCATCTTCAATATATATTATATTTTTTAAATTAACCTCATATATATGGCTAATATGTTTTTAATGCTTTTCTACTGCTATTTTTAAAGTCTTATGTTTTTTTCCTTCTGTATTCTTTATTTATTGTGGTCCCTTCTCCCTGATACTCTCTCTTTTTTTTTTCTTGTTTATACCATCCTTTGGTTCATTCCCTTCATTTCTAGATGTGGAAAATAGCAATTTGCCATTGTTTTTCTCCAAGTGGTTGTGGTATTCCCCATGCTATTGTGTGTGTGTGTGCATGTGTGTGTATAAAAGAGAGAGAAGAGGAGATACTGTGAGCCAGCAAGTATCAAAATTGGAGGAGACAGGAGAGCAGAGGGAGTAAGAGACTGTCTTATTGAACTTGGAGAGGAATGAGGCCCACCTGGGGCCGAACCAGCCATTGGGAAGATTAAGGAAATAATTATGGAAAGTTAGTGCTGGAATTGTGAATGGGCCCGAGAAACCTGGCTGAGGCTCAGGAACTGGGAGTGGTGGCTGCTTGAGCTGAATCAAATACTCAGCCACTCAAAAGCAGAACAAACAAGGATAGAGCAGACACACTGAGAAATTGTACTCTTGTACTTTCACTTGACTTTTTTAGCCTTATGAATTGAACAAAGATGACTTTTTCTTTTCTAAAGAATGGAATTTGAACAAATGTAAATCCATGTCTATTTGGTGCACATTGAAGAAGTACTCTGGTCAAATAGCTCTTCAAATCTCTGACCTTTTGCAGTCAGAGCAAGGCTCTCAGCATTGATGCAGTGAAACACAAATGGGGTGAGCAGTTAAAACAGACATAGCTGTGAGCTTAAGGTTCCTACTTCTCCATGGTTTTTCATAAAGAAGACTTAAAGTAATCTCTTTCTAAATGAGTGGGTACTGTCTGCTTCTGAAATGCGTAATCCTGAAGTGAATGTTAAAATGTGAAGAGCAGGATAGTAGCTCGAAAATTCATTTCTTTGTGTAATCATCCAAAAGACTCTAGTGTACACCACAATAAGAATTTAATGCTCTGTCTTTTACTCTGTGTTTTTTGTGTTCCTGTTTCTTTGAACTTTAAAAAGCCTACTAAAAAAAAGCACTTTAATAATTAAAAATATCTCCCAGCATGAACCTTTCTTTAAACAAGAAACCCAAACAGTTTGGAAATTATCTAATTTAGTTTCCTAATAGCAGATAGATTTATTTGGTAGAGTGTGTATTTTTCAATCTTGAATGAGATGTGACTGGAAGTTTAGGACCAAATCCTCAGCTAGCATAAATTGTCACAGCCATTAATTCCACTTTGAGCTACGTAGGTAGTGGAAATAGGCTAGCTTGAAAGGTACAAAAAGTTGTGTGCCATATGAAAATGAGGTAATCAGTGCAGCTTTCATTATCATCTGTGTGGATTGTGATATTAGTTTGAATAAATAAACATGCTACATATGCCTTGTTTTTCATATTCATAGATATCCTTTATTAACTATTATTAACAGAATGACTGGACTTATAGTCTGGTGCTGTATAAGTAGCTCTTCCAGTCTTATGGCATATAGAGTGTTTTTGTAAGTACAGGGATATTTTAAGTCTGGTGTATAATAAGTAATATGATAAATAGGTAGGATGAAAACTTCCTTATGAAAGGCAAGAAGTTTAATGCAGTGATGAGTGGTAGGGAGAATCCGATTCTTGTATTTTAAATCTCAATGAATACCATCAACACTTTATGACTGAGGGATTTGAGGAAGAATGGGGTAGGAGTAGCATAGCAGGGATCTGAGTAGGACTTTTTCTTTTCCAAACAAAGAGGAAAACATCAAAGGTAAATTATCTTTTTTAATCACTGTATGCTACTTTTTTTTCCTAATCATGACTTGCATCTCTGATACCTAAACAAAACTGACACAAGAACACATCATTGTGAGATGGCACAATTCATGCTACCATTTTTTGTAGGTCATATAGTCCTTACCAGACCACTGCAGAAAGCATACTATTTGAAATGCTTGGAGGGGCCCACCAGATATTAGCTTAAGAATTATTGGTTGTGGGTAGAAATAGGCTGAAGGCATTTCCTGCTGTGAACGACACTTGGAAGTTCTCCTTTTGCAGTGCTGTAGAAAACAACGGCAGAATTTATGCAGCGCTCATAGACAGCAGATTTCCCCAGATGCTTCAGAAATGCTGTCAAATTAAAAGTGCTCTTCAGTAGGGCTTCATATTTTGTTTTTATTGGCCATATACCAGTAATTCAAGTGTGAATGTAAAATGAATCTTGTTTACTTGCTGGTGGAAGCGTTGGATATTGTGGGATACTGAAGGGAATTTTTTTATATTTACTTTCTTTTCTGGTGGAAATGAAGTAGACTTTCTGAATTATAGCTATTGGAAACACAGTCATTAACTACAGAGACTACCTCTCCTGTGATCACAAGCAAGTTTCCATGTCTCTCTGACCTGACTTGTGACTAGATACAATTAGACCTATAAGTTCTCCTTCTCTAAAATTCTGTTTTACAAATCTTCTCAAGCACTTCTACACCTAGGAGGTGAAATATGGAAATCCCAGATTATATATTTGGGAAGAGCTTTTTCTTTAGCCCTGTATGTTTGGTGATGACTCCATAGCACTGAATGTGAGTCCAGATTGTATTTTTACTTAATGTTATGCCTTTGATGGATATTGGCCCATAGCCTTTGAAGGGAGCTTGATGCTATGCTAGCCTAACAGCTTTTACACTGGGATAGACACAGAGATGGAAAGGTATTGAGGTTTTGCCCACATTTTTGCAAACCCAGGCAACATCAGGAGAACATGACCTAGGTGCCTACTTTTCTCTCTGTCAGTAGAGTCTGGAGTTGGCTTGTAGCAATGGGAGGTGAGCAAAGGTTTCAGTGGACAACCATACTGACCATAGCTATAAATTACCTAGCGTGAAGGTAAGTGTGCTGACTGCTCAAGAGAGGGCAGATTAATTGCTCATGGATGTAAGAAGACATTTTGAATCCTGCTGCCTTTTCTTGGCTGCCCTGGGGAAAAGGCTTCTCTGAGGTGCCTCTCACATAGGACCATGCTTAGCTCTATGAGTTGTTATTCACATTTACCATGAAGAGCACAGAAGTCCTTGCTAGAAATCATGAATGTATAGTAATGTGAAGGGATTTTAGACTGAAAATTGCTCTCCATTCTTGTGAAAGGGTGCAGAGAAGTGCTGTTATATGTTTCATTAATTATGCTGTCCTTGAAATTAAAATAAGTGGTGTAGAATTCTAAATGCTTTTTCGTCACCGTCACAAGCTGTGGAATCAAATGGGTACTGTATAGCTGTTTGCCTGCAGAAAAAGAGATTGGAAAAAATCAGAGTGATGTAACAATTGCTTGAAGAACCAGCACTAAGTCAGTCCTGATGCTCTGTTTCCTTCTGTTTGAAGACAGAGGTAAGGAGAGTTACCCTCCTTCTGTATGTCCAAACATACTTGTGTAAGAAATTGTACCTCATTACTTTTATTTAACTATAGCTAACGGTGGAACTTCACTTGGCTTATGTTAATGAGTTGTGTACTGGGTTTGGCAGAATCCTCATCTATCACTAGTAGAGTACAAAGCTCCACTAAGGGCAGACTCACTTTTTCACTAAGCCTAATGAATTCACAAATACTTTATTAATTTAAAATATTCCTATATACAAGGAATAAGATGCTTAGCACATAATTCAGGTTGGTTATATGACTGATTTTTGGTATACCATCCAATTCATTTTCACAGGGAAATCAAACCCACTTTCACTGGTCTGTAGCAATTTGCATCACACTAAGCAGAGGAAATAAGTAATAGGTAACATTAGAAAAAATAATTCCTAAGCAACATTATAACACTGGAAAAAATATTTGTGATTAAGAAATGCAAAATAGCACCTCATGTAGAAGCCATATTGATTTTAACCAAATGATAAAAGCCTTCTTTTATTAGACAGGTAAAAATGGAGTATTCCATTTGCAGGAGAGAGGGGAAAGAGAGGGTGATTGACTGACAATACACAAATTTAGCTTCTATCTCTGTAAGTAGGATGTAATAACTCTTAAAGTTACAGAGCAGCTAGTGAGTATTTCACTGGAAGCTGTTCTAACCAGTGTCTGGAATAGGCTGCATGAGGCCCTTATCTCTCCCAAATCTCAAGACATGATCATCTCCACTCATTAAATTGTTTGGATGTATTGGAGTTTGCCTACATACAAAACCCACTAGGAAAGCAGATGATTTGCACTGGTTTTGTCTGTTTTCGTATCAGGACCTTACAGACCCTCAAGTAAGACTTACTGTATTATTTGAAAATGTGTGAGGGAATGAAGTCTGATGTGCTGGATATTCTTAAAGAGTTAATGAACTGACATATGTTTATACTTACTACTGATAATCTTTCATTGGAAAACCTGTCTAACTTCTTAACTGTACAGAATTGGCATCCTGTATGACCTAAATTGGATTTGAAAATGGAATTTGGTTGAAAATAAAAACCCCCACATCCTACTGGTTATAGATGATCGCTTTATTATATTTGATAAGAATGAAAGGCCAAAGGAATTGACAGTCCCAGAGCCTGGCATGTAAAATGAAATTCCTGAATGTAAATTAGACAGATTAAACTATCCTTTAAAAGACCCTTGATGGAGAAAAGGATGTATTTAAAATCCAATAAACTTCAGACCTCCTTCAAATGGCTTAAAATGAGGTCCAGAATGCTTACTAAGAAGGAACTCTACTGGTTTTGATTTTTTTAATAAAAAAATTGTATAGTCTAATTTGAAAAAATCCTGTCACTGTGTTCACTTTGCAGAAATAAACACAAAACCATATGGAGAAGCACATTTCCACAAATGTATTCCAATTCAAGGTGAATTAACTGTATGCTCTATTTAGTAATCAGACAACAGCAAATTTCTTGAATTTTCTCTACAATTAGTAAAGAAAATAATTTCAACTTCTGTGTGACTTCTGAGCAATGCCCAGAAAGTAGTGTGCTTTTGGTAGAAATTCTAAATGGATGTCTTAATATTTTATAAGGTAGAGGTGTCATAAGCAGGATGAGGTATTTTTATGTTACTAAGTTGCATATGTGATTGGCTGTGCTGGTAAAAAAGCACAAAAGAGCCTTTGTTATGCTCTCAGTAGAGCTATTTATACATTGTGACTTACTGTGTCCAAGGGCTGCTTCCTGCTTCCGTTAAAAAGTAGTCCCTCCAAATAAAATAAAAGCCATAAGCCCTGACATTACTCAAGCCCAACAACAAAAATTCACACGTGATTTTGTATTGCCTATATAGAATATGCTTTCTTGAGTTTGCTTAAATACAGTTCCAGATGAAGCATACTGTTCCATACCCAGAGAAGTAGAAAGACATTTTATTTGCCATCTAAAACCAGTGATAGTCCAAGCAATCAGGTGCATCTACATGGTATAGCTGAAGCGGGAGAGGACTGCAGCAGTCCCGGTCATTGTATAGACTGTAAGCTCTCTAGGCAACAGTTACTCTTTTTGTCTTGTGCTTGAACAGTTTGTGGGGAGACCTAATACAGGCTTCAGTCTGTATAAAGTACTAATGCAATAATACAATGCTAACAGTATTTGTCTCTGCACACATTCTGTTCTTGTTCCCCATACCCATCGTCAACCACAGCTGCTTAGGTAAGTGGTGCAAATTAAAACAGTCCTTGCACTCCTTTAAAACTGTGGAATCAATTTTAGAATTCTGACTTTGCTACCTTAGCTATCTTTCTTTGGTTTTTCTCCAATACACTAATACAGCCTTTGACTTTTCTGCCTATGATCATGCCTTAGTGTGCCAGAGGGAACTGATTCACTGCTTACTTGTCAGGAATAATCTTAGCAGGCAACAGTTCTGGTGTGAGTGGGAATGAAGTGAAAATTGAAACAATTTAACTGCATCTAAACCACCCCTTGTGTACATAGAAAGAAATATGTGTCTCTGTCCCCAGAGCACCCTCAAATCTCTCATTTTAAATGTGTTAAAAGCATTTCTGGACTAATTTTGGTTTAATTAGTAATATTTTGTTTTAAAACTAAAACAAATCAGAATTTAGCACAATCTCTGAAGAGCCTTGATTCTTTTGCACGCATTTCTACACCAAGGCAAACAGACTCCAATTAGCATAAACACTGTGTCATTTACATTGAAATGTCTCACTGATATTTAATGAAGAAAAGGGAAAAATGCTTATATTTACATTATGTGTTTTTTAATGACAGCTTGTAATACAGTTCCCATGCTTAAATGGCAAGGCATACTTAATTTCTGTCACAATATTTTAGTAGTTTCTATTTGTGTTTTTATGCATAAATCCTGAAGCTCTTGGTTATTTTTTCCTTGTGTCAGGGTGAGCTCCTGATAATGTGAATGGAAGTTCAACTTTAGTAACGACAGAGTAATAAAAACTGGATCCGGATCTCAGGATTTGGCACATGGACACTAGATCTATTAAGTCATCTTGTCCATACTCCTGCCAATGCAGAATTGTTCCCTTCAGCATAATCTCCAGTGCCTTATTCAATCCAATTTTAAATTACTTGGGTGAAGCAGTTTCCATTACTTCACTTGGTTGAAGTATTACTTGTTCCACAGACTAATATAATGCTTGTCAAGCTCCTTCATTCACATGGATCACTTCCCAATCCCAACGTTTCCCCCAGACAAACGAGTATGAGTAAGGGTAAGGAAAATGTGTGTAGAGTATAAAGGCCAAAAGGAAAAAGTGGCACGAAGTCCATCCCCTTCACTCCATGTTTTTTATGTCTTTCTCCTTGCTTCGTATTTCTGAAGACTGTCTCTTTGCTCTTGCCAATGAGACTTGGACCAAACTCCCTGAGAAACAGATCCACTGTGAATTTTTCCCCATTTCTCTGTACATGAATTAGTCCAAAACAGTCTGTGGGGTTCCCTTCCTCGCCATCTCTGCTATATCCTATTATTTTTACTTTCCTCTGTACTTATAATAATTTTCAGTAAGGCACTGACTTTTACCACTTACTGCTGACTCTTCTTTATTCATTATATGTCACTTAACTCAAGGTATTACCCTGATTAGAAGGAATTTTTTCATATAGGATTAATGGAATGTATTTTTTGCAGCTGAGTATGGGTTTGTGTAATAAAAATAACATTTTACAAATTATCAGGAATGCTAACCCCAATTGTAATAGTAATCAAGATTGATGAAAAAAATCAGTGAGAAAGTGAACAAAGGTTTGTGGGCCCTGTTTTGTTGTGTATCACACGTAAAGAGATAGCCAAGGCTTTAAATCATTGTGCATGGAAAATGAGTTTGAAATATTTGGTGTTGGAACTGAAATTCCGTGCTAAGATCTTTGTTTCAGTTTTCAGCTATATGCACAGTAGATGTTGCAAGAACAAAGACTGAATTTGGCACTTTATTGAGATGTAGAAATTCAACAGCAGGAAATAATCTTCCTTGAAAGAAACCTCTATTTCCGTCCTCTTTTTTTTTTTCTTATATATATCCTTTAGTAGCTGATCACTTAAAACAGGTGCTGTAATTCATGATTGGACATAAATATTTACGATGGATGGTGTCTGTGTTTAGAGACAACTTTATGTACCAGTGCTTGTAAGGCACTTCCTCTCAGGAATCGAGTGGCAATAAGATCATATAACGCTCTGGCAGATTATAGATTCGAATATTACAGCTGCTTGAATTATTCATTAGAATTCAGTTTACTCAGTTCATTTTCATATATGTAATTATTCAGAAATGAAACATGATTCCTCCTAATATGTTCTTTATATAGAAGTGTTCAATAAAAACAATAAACAAAGGATTCCACATGGGTACAAATATACCAGAGTCTCACGTGCTACCAGTGATGCCCAGGTTTCTGGGCTGTGACAGCTGTAGTGGAAACATCTGGAAGAAGTTGACAGTCATTCAATAGAGAAAGTATGCCAGGGAAAGTCTGGCCATGCTGGGAAGACAGTCAGAACAGGGCCCTGGGGCAGTGGTAAAAAATGGTGCCTGAGCACCAAAAAGCCTTATTGCAGCTTTGTTTATCTAATTTAGGTTCTTAAATGGAGATGAACTGCTAATGGCTGCCATCCATGTGAGTCTACTCCATGCAGAACAATTACTGTCAGACCTTTTTATGTTTACAAGCCATTTTCTTTACTGAGATGTCCATATTTGCCTCTGAAAGAATTGGCATCTGTGATTTCAGCTGTGTAGAGACAAGGGTCCTCACTCAGTCCAGATCATGCTGTGCTGAGTGCAGTTGGACACAGATTTAATAATGTGGGTTGAGATGTTTTAGAGAGATCCATCCATAAGCACTGGCTGGATCACATACACAACTGTCCCATGGTCTGGTTGCGTGCACGTGGCTGTGCAGCCCTTCTCTTTCCTCTTCTCATAGAAGGGCTGTATCTGCTGTGATACTTGTGCAGCAGTAAAAGGTTGCCTGTTTTGAGAAGTCTGTAAAGTAGAAAAAATACAAGCTCTTTTCCAAGGAGATACTGCAGGTTGTAGATTTTCCTCCATAGTCTCTGAAGTGCCTGGAATGCATCCTGCAGAAACAGAACTTGCAGTGAGATGCTTTGGTACCTAGATAACATTTTTGGCTGCTGGGCACAACCTCTGCTGTTTGTTGTGCCATTCTTAGTAACTAACTCTTTCCAGCTGGTAACGATTGTTCAGCAGCCACAATGCACCTGCCATACCTCCTCTGGGTGCAGTAGAAGTAGCTTTGGCTGGCAGGAGTGAGGCATATTTGACTTTCACCACCCAGAATATGTAGGTGAGCTGCCCATCTTTCCTGTCCTTAGTCTGGGTAGATAGAGCCTATATGAATATAAAATACTTAGGATGGAGAGCAAAGGAAACCCTAGATGCAAATGCTCTGTCTGGCATATAAATGGATATTCATGATGAACTGTGCAGACAGCTAGGTATACTTAAGACCGAACAGGAAAAACCCTAGTGCCAAACATCTAAGGTTTCTTTAATGTATTTTTTTCACTTAAGTTGGTTATTTAAGACAGTCATTTACATTTTGTCTCAATTCTGTCTGATTAGTAAATTCATTCATGTGCTACTTAGCACAGGAGACAGACAGAACATCCATAAAACAAACATTTTTCCAGTACATAATATAAATGATCTGCTATTCTAAGAGCAAAAAGCAATGAAACGAAAATGGCATGTCACCCAAGAAAAGATTTGAGAGGCAAATAGAACCTGGAAAAGAGACAACACAGGAAAACAGGACACAATGCAGAAGGTATGTCATATAGGAAACATTACATCCTCCTTCTGAAGACAGATATTGTCAAACCCGCTATTATCAAAACAAAAACTCCTTTGACCATAATTGGTCATAGAGACATTGAGTCCTTTTCAGGCTAGCCCTGTGTTAAGCTGACATCTGGATCATTCTTTCTTTTTCATCAAAACAGGTCTTACCAGTGGTAAGTTTGCTTAGAAAACTTTTGTATGTTGCCATTGCCTCCAAGCTGCTGTTCACCAGGAGTCTGTGCATTGGAGGAAGGGTGGGGAATGGGGCAGTACCCAGATCTTTCCCCATACTGATGGACTGTTGTCAGAATTTGGACTGATTCAGCATTTTTTTCAGAGCAAAACTCATGTTGAAGTCTTTTAATTGTCCGGAAGATGAGCCCTGCTCTCAAGCAGGCTGTAAAGCACATTCTTACTCACTATGAAATTACCCAGGATATTGCCATGACCTGGGCTCATTATGGATCATAGAATCATAAAATTTTAGAAGGCTCTGGTTTTGAAGGGACCTTTTAAAAGTCATCTAGTCCAACTCCTCTGCAGTAAACAGTGATATCTTTTACTAAATCAGGCTCCTCAGACCCCGGTTCAACCTGACCCTGAAAGTTTCCAGGGATGGGGCTTCTGCCACCTCTGTGGACAACCTGGTTCATCCACTCAGGAGGTGTGAGAGTTTCCCAGTGAAGACTGAGGGAAAACTGTTGTTGAGTACTGCAGCCTTCTCCTTGACTGTTGTTACCAGCTTGCAAGTCTTCCTCATCAGAGGGCATACACTTTTATTGACCTTATGTTTCTCGCTGATGTACCTGTAGAAGCCCTTCTGATTATTCTTTTCATCCCTTACCAAGTTCAGCTCCATCCATGGCATGGCCTTCCTGACTCCATCCCTGCACAACTGGGGCAATGTCTTCATACTTTTCCCAGGATAGCTGTTCTTGCTTCCACTGCCTGTGTATTTTCTTCTTGCCCTTTACTTTGACCAGCAGGTCTTGACTCAGCCATGCCAGTCTCTTGCCTTCCTTGTCTGATTTCTTACTCTTGGAGATCTAGAGCTCTTGCACTCTATGGAAAATGTTCTTGAAGATCTGCCAGCTCTGTTCTGCTCAGTCCCGTGTCCCTAGGGGCAGTTTCCCAGGGGGTCTTATTGAGTAACTCTTTGAAGAGCTGGAATTTTGCTTTCCTGAAATTCAGGATCTTGTCTATACTGCTCTCCTGCCCTATAAATATGACTATTAAAAGTTGTGGAGGTGATACAATGCATTTCTTTTATTTGCCTGAAAGGAACAATGCTTTCCACCAAAGCCCAGCTATGCTGCCAGTGGCCACTGTGCTTTTGGCTTGCACTGGAGGATGCTGTGCTGTGGGCAGGTGATTTAGAGAACAAACAGGAACCTTTGTTTCCTTTATAGAGGGAAATGAAAATGAGGTAGAAGAAGAAATGCTGTGAAGCTGCCTGAAAGCTGCTTTGTTTCAGCTTCAATGTGACATGATCCCTGAACTGTTTTTTTATAAAGTTTTAAGGTATTGGAAGAAATTACAGAGCTTTAGCTGTAGTAAGCAATTTTATTTAGAATTTATGCTGTCTGTTCACTAGAGATAGTGGTTAAATTCTAAGAAGCAGATGCTGTGCTCTTAGACACAGGGCACTGATATCTGATATAGTACTCAATAGTGGAATATGGTAAGGCAAATGCATGGTTGTCAAACTCTGCTTATCACCTACTTCATCATATGAAGAGCAAAGAAATCATGACAGTACAACATACTGGCAGCGTGAGAATGTCTCATTTAACATCATGCTGTTGTTGTCAGTTGGTAGAGCAGTTACTTACTTTGGTGCTCTCCACTGAATATCCAGGAGCATTTGAAGTTGGTGGAAATGTGAGTGCTTTCTAGTGTCTGCTTTTTACGTTGCAGTGTCTGCAACCCTAAAACCAGATGTCTGAAATAGTTTATTGTGCTTTTCCTCAAATACTATACAGCAATGGTATGTGCAGAGCACAAAGGATTACCTCAACAGCATTGTGTAGGTCTTTGTCTTTAGTTTATGATCTCTGTGATCTATTGTATGTAAACCTTTTTATGGGACTGGGAAGGGATGGTGGTCTAAGTAAAATTAAACACTGTGCTATACAAAACTTTTAAGGCTCTCCTGTTCTGTAAAGGGTCATGCTGAACACCTAAAATAGAAAGCCTTAGGAAATAAACATTTTTATCAAGTAATTTTAACCCAGAAAATAATTTTTTCTAGACTACAGAAGATGTTGGTTTTGATGCTGGCAATAACAGGACTAGTTTTGCCAACAGCTGGAGGAAGTCTTCTCTCCATTCTCTCACATGTTGGAATTTCAATGAGGAAAGCTTAGCTATTTTTATCTTATCGTCTCCCAGTGTGTGCATCGCTTTCTTCTGTGAAAGACAGTGAAAGTTAAGAGTCAAGTACCAGTGTGGCTACCACCCAGAGAGCACAAGATGCTTCCAAGAGAAATGAGTGATGTATCATAGTGTTTTGTTGAGGCATTTGTACCACAATGTGCACTTGTCTTTATGCCTAGTGAATCATGCCAGCAGTAAACCCTTATACTGTGTAAAAAAGCATGCTATTTCCCTATAGGAAAATGCTAATACAATCAAGCTAATGTACAGCTTGGTTTAGTGGTCTTGTCACCATTGGAGATTCCCAAATGGTGGTAACATGGAACCAATCAGTGTATAAGCCAGGGTGTGAATGCTTACATACAAACTCACTGAATGCTAGGATGCAATGAGAATTGGATGTGAAGAACAAGATTCTCAAAGATAAAAGAGGGAGATCTGAAAATCCTAGGAAGGGGGCCACACAGGGTTATTTGTAAGGCATGGAAGAGCAGAAGTCCATTGTCTCATTCCCTTGTTTTCCCCTTTCCCAGGCATTTATCTTTACTGGTAGCTGGGGAGTGATGCAGCTGTCTGGTTGTCTGCTATAACCTGATGAACCTCATGTTGATACATCTTTAAATGAAGAGATAAGAATGCACAGAATTTTCATAGCTTGTCATTTTGCTAAAAGATGGAATACATAAATTCAAGGTTTTACAGCTAAGGAAAGGATCCTTTCCCTCAGGCATCCTGTACTTTGGGAGTGATATAAACATTGAACTATATACAAAATATAACATTTCCTCTCAAAATAAGGATTTTTAAGAAGATGGCCTTGGCTGTGTGCCTTATGAGGAGTTCAGTCCTGTGCCAGATTATGTGGTTTGGAAAGCAGTGCTGAGTTAAGTGGCTTAGTGGGGTGCAGGTACAAACAGATTATGCATGGCTTAGCCATGTTAAGATGGTGATGTTTTGGGAAAAGCACCGTAACAAGACTTCAGGAGTGCTAGGATCTTCCCTGTTGAAATTGTCAGTACCTAAGCTGTCCTTAAATCCTACACATTGTATCACAGGCAACATTCAGCAAAAGATTAGGGAATTTCTTGAATGGAACTGAGTCACATGAAACCTGGACATTCTCTTCTTTAGTGCCATCTAACCCTAGAAGTGCTTAAGTTCAGGTGGCTTTTCACCATAGACCTTAACTTTTCCATGTGGCTAGAATTTTGTTTGTCTGTATTGCTGCACCTGTCTAACTCTGAGCAGGTGGGTACTCATCTTCCCCCAAAGCTTCATCAGAAGTAGCTTATAATACATGGCTCTCTCATCCCTTTTGGAAGGCAGTCCTGAGTATGTGAGCCTATTGCTTAGACCACTCTCCTACAAGAAGGAACCCACATACTATACTCACCTCACCTGAAGAGATTTATTGTTGCCTGCCATATCGTGGAGTAGTGTGGGTGGGTGTCCATGCTCTTGTCTTGTCTTTGTCCTTTCCTACTAAGTGCAGTGAAAGAAATTGTAAGCAAAGTTGTAAGCCTCACTAGCATAAAGGCTACCATTTGTTAACAGTTTTCCACTTCTTTTTCTGCCGGAAAACTTTGTCTGGAGCAATCAAGGAGTTCCAAACGTGTATTTTGCTTGTGCATATCAACTCTACCCAACATGCACATATCAGCTGTCTAGGGCAAATACAGTAAGTTCAAAGCTTCTTGGAGGCATCTGGCCTACTGTGCATGTGGCATACACATTTCTTGCATGGAAAATCAAGGCAGCAGGCTCATGTATATGCAATAATTGTGTGACTGTATGCAAATTCTTTTATCTAGGTTAAGCAGCCTTATGATCAGGCTTGTGATCCCACATGCCTGGAACTGTGACTGTTACCAAAGCTCCAGAGCAAGTGAAAGGGCTCCTGGCAGTGTGTTACTTCTTGGCTGATACTAGGTGAGCTCTGTGTGCAGGGCCTTCCCTGTCCCTTTCCAAAGAGTCCAGTGCCCACACTGGATCTAGACCTAGATGGCCACCTGCTCTTCCAGGTACTTTTTTGCATAAATACCTCTGAAAAGCCAGTCTCAATCCCTTTACAAGCTCTGATGAAATGCCAGACTATGTAAAGATCTAAGGCAAAGTGGTTTGACTTGCAGTTCTGCCAATAATGAGAGCTCCAGTCCATTGCACAGAACCTCTAGCAGATCACACCAGCATTATTTGGGTGCTTTAATAGGGAATTAGGTTTCAAATTTTAGACATCAGGAGTTTAATGTTGTGGTCACAGTTTGTGTGCATATTGCAGAACTCTTGGGTAAAACATTGAATAGAAACTCTTTTTTTATCCCCTAGTTGTCTGAAAAATCATGTTTCATTAGAGCAGTGCAAAATGTTCACAATGAAACACCAGACCACACAAAAGTCACCTGGTGTGGAGTTTTGTTACAAACTAGTAATGCAAAACATATTTATCAAAAGAGTTGCTTAGCGTTGTGGAACTCCTGAATGACCTGTACTCAATTTTAAGCAAATATAGTGTGTGGCTTTGGATCAGAATCATGCAAAATTCATAGCTTTGCATGGTTTTGATGTGAGGTGTGAATAAACACCAGGTGAAGAGCACAGCAATTTCAATTGAGTTTCAATTTGATCAGGATTCGATCCTCAGCCGGTGTTAATCGCTGTAGCTCCATTGAAGTCGACATTTTGCTCTGTTGTGGAGCTACACCAATTTATTCTAGCTGAGGAGCTGATTGAAATTTTCAGTTTGCTTGAACCTGAAAGTCAAAGTCTAACTCAGTGGGTGTGAAACTATTTGGATCAAAATGAAAGAAAATGTTTGGACAAATGCTTTGTGAAGTAAAACTAGTTCTATATTTTGCAGCTGTAAGGTCGCAGCCCTGAAATATACATTCCTAATGATATAACCATAAGTTAAAATCCATCAATACTTTTTTGCTGACTAGTAAAATTACTTTTGCTACATCTACCTTGTGATATAAGTTTAAAAGGAAAAAAGTTATTTCTGCTCCAGTCCTATAATAATACCAAATCAAAAAAGTTTTGGCAATAGCTAAGAAAACTCATGACCTTGAGTGCAAATGAATGCCTAGGAAACCTGTATTTTGTTTTTGTACTTAGACATTTAATATATGGCACTAAGGACGTGCAAAGGCATGCAAGTACTACATAGAACTACAAAGATAATCCTAAAAATAGCCTTTTCCAGGGCAGCCCTGGAGAAAACTTGAGAATTGACATCCTTAACTTGCCTTTCTATTCTGCTTCCTTTTTTTACTGTTTCCTTTCCAACAATTCCGTCACTTCAGATGACAACTTTCCATTTACTTGCTCTTTTCTGTGAATATACTAAATAAAGAGAAAATAGCTAGTAAAGCAATGGGCTGTATCTCTGAAACAATGCTAGTGTTTTCCACAGAAACAGAAGGGTGACATTGTATCTGTTATTAATGATCAGTGTGGTTTCACTGGCTGCATCCATGGGCATAAGTTAAGGCAATGTTCCTGGGTGCTGGGATTTGATCAACTGTACTGTTAAAGTGCAATAGCTGCCCTGACGTGTTTTTAGGCCTGGGCCACTTAGGACTGCCAGGCAATTTCTGGGCACAATGCAGGAGTTGGCATGCATCAGTCACCATTTCCAAATCATATGTTGCATGCAGCTCTGTGCTTGCAAGATGAGAGAATTTAATAATATGATCATGGTCCAGGACATGCCAGTGTTTTGCAGCAGCCAGGCTCATTCTGGCATACTTAAGTTACTAGTGTAGCTATAGTCATTTTGTCTCATTCTTGCCCTGCCAGCCATCCAATGCCATTTTTTTGCTCTTCTTTCAGATTCTTATGTTTGTTTTGGGCTTGTTTTATTTTTCTTAACTACTTCTGGTTACCACATAAGCAGCACCAGTTCAGATGAGTTTAATGCATGTTTGTTGCACTTATTGGTAAGACAAATTTTAGGATGTACTTAGATCTTTTGGAATCTGCCAAAACCTAACCCAAACCAAACCAAACCCCTTCTCAACAGACTAATGTTTTTTTTTGCTTTTCATACAGTCTAATTCAGGATACTAAATATAGGTGGTTTTACAGTACATTATAAAAGAAAAATGAAGGTTGATTTGCAGTATGAAAAGAATCCTCTTGGCAAATGTGTTGAAACTAAGAAAGGATGATGAGGAAATCTCTTTTTCTCAGTGGAACAAGGGAAAACTCTTAGAACTGAGACTGGTAAAACATGCTATAGGTGCTGTCTCACTTTGAGTTTTCTTTGGGAGTGAAAGTGTTTAAGGTCTTATATGCTGAATCCTTAACAATTTCTTATGTCATTGCTTTTGCTTATTAGTAAGAAATAAGAGGAAGAATGTATATGAATATCAAAGCTTTTATGGAAAGTGTGGAAATTAATACTAGAAACTTGTCACAGATTTTGAAATCTGAACTGTGTCTTGGCTTCTGCAAATGACTTGTGGAGAATTTTTTTTGTCTAAAATAAACAACTGACAGCATTTACCAAAACCGTAGTGTTTTATGGCAACTGAAGGGGGGAGAGGAGTGGCATTTCAACTGGAACAACTTTCCATGAACATATTCCATTTGGTCACTTTTCATTGGAAAAATAATAGTCAAGTCTTTCCAGAGTTGCTTCCATTACAAAATTGAGAAGATCCTGCCACAGACACAGCCTGTGCAGTGAGAAATACGCTTTAAACTGAGAGCAGAGTTGAGATGATGATGAGATAGAAAACTGGCTTGATGTGGGATCGTTTCCAGGTGTGGAACTGCTTCTATTTTGCCCCTATCTGAGAACATATTAGGAAGAAGTAACAAGCTCCCTTTTCTCCCTGTTTACTTATCCTGATCGTCCTTGGCAACGCTTACACTTCATGCCAAGATTGTTAAGCTGTAGTTGGTGAGGTAAATAGGTCTGAGTGTTGTAAGTTTGAGAAAGAAAACTGTTGTGAGGCTGGAAGTCTCAAGCTCATTTCTTTTCCCAGAGTGGGCGAATGAGGGAGAGCTGGATGCTATAGAGAGTAGTGGCATTAAGGAGAGAGGCTTAAAGAGTGAGAAGAGTGTTGAGAGGAATCCCCCAAGACATCCCATTAGAACAGAAACCACTGGAGTGGAGGGATGATCCAGTGGTTGCCAAAAGGTCCAGGCTGAGAACTGGGAGATCTACAGCAGCCCAAGGTAGTTCTTGAAAGGTTGGCCGCTTGCCTGTCTGCCTGTTTGGAGTGAGGTTTAAGCCCCAGACCTGTCAAACTCTGCAGGCAGCCCTGTGCTGTTTTGTGATTTGGGACCCAGAGTTCTGACTCAATGCCAAGGGCCTGTATGCTCTACACCTACTGAAATATTTGGGGTCTTGTCAGGCATTGTAAACTTATTCTTGAGCTATTCTTGCTAGCATTCTATACAAAAATACCACTTTAAGAGGTGTTGTGAAAAAGATCACTGACTGAAAAGTTAATTTCCTGCCCAAATGGATGATGCCTGCAAGGTAAAATAAATGTATTTTAAAGAAAATGACTATCTAAATCAGTCTATTTCAGAAAGAGTTTACTTTTGTCAATAGGACAGAATCTTGTGAATCTACACACTTCATAATTTGCACATGATGTTGGCAGTTTTTCCCCACTTTTTGGCAATGATTTAATAGCAGAGAGCTGTAGCAAGGGCTCAGATTACTAGGATTATATTATATTACAGAATACACTGCAGCATATTTACAGAAGAACCTTATTAATTTGTATTAATATGAATCCACCTACTGTAAAATACTGCTTTCTTTTTGCTTTTTTTTCCTTCTTAAATGTATTTAAATTTCACAGCAAGGAGCACATTTCAACCCAGCGTCCTGAACGAGTAGCAAAGTGGTATGATGGTGGAAGTGAGGAAGGGACCAGATGTGAGAAATCTTCCTTTTAGATCCAGATGACAACAACATTTTCCTCCATGCTATTGGATTAGTAGTCAGGAGACCCATGTTCTGCTCCTGAATCAGGAATTGATTTGCTGTGTGAAACTAAGTAGCACTTAATCTTTCTTACTCAGTTCTGTAGCAGTCTGTGAAATGACGATAAGACTTCGATGCCTTTGATATTCTGTGCTTTAAGATCTTGTGTACAGATTGTATGAGGTAGCTTTATTTGCTCTTACAATGCATCCAGTGATTGCTCACAAAGCAGTTTGACTGGAATCACTGATAACTGGAGTGGCTTCAAATACCTTTGCATAGGGTGTAAGAGGAATGAGAAATTGGTTCTTTTGTCTGGAAGACTGTCCACATGGAATTTGAGACCAAATCCAAGTTAAGCTGTATAGAAAGGAGTTGTCTTTAGTTAAAACAAAGTGGTTCTTGAATTCAGAGTCAGTAGGGAAGCGTTTTTGTTCATCTGGACAGTGGTTAAGAATAGGAAAGAACAGAACCTGGCCATGTGTCATGCTGCCTGAGTTTAATGATGAAATGATATTTATTCCATCTAAAAAGGTGTTTCTGGATAATTACATGATTAAAAATTTGACTTGGCATTATCTAAGCTTGTACAGCAAACCTGACTTCGAGTTTTATAGGATTTTAAATAGGATTACTATGAAGAAAAGAGCAACTAATTAAAAGATGGCACATGTCCAGTTTCCAGTTGATGACCTGCTGCTGCTGCTGCTGCTGCTGCTTGTTGCTGTCCCCAGAGTGAGTGGAGCAATCTGATCCTCTGCTCCGGGATGTACAGAATGTTCTGTGGTGTTCGAGTCAGGCACTCTATGGAAACTTAGCAGGATCTTGCATCCTCAATGCTTTTCTTGCACTCTAGCAGGGGAAAACTGCCAGAAGGCCAAACTAAACATTTTTATGGGTTTCCTCAGGCCCTACCTCCACATCTTGTTGAAAAATTAAAGCACACAATCATGGGTGGGTCTGTTGAAGCAAGCAGGCACTATTATTCCAGGTTTTCAAGGTTGTTTTTCAGACTGTGGATCCAGTCAATTAAGGAAGAGCACGTCTAAACTCTTCTCTGAAGTTTCTCATGAAAAACCCCAGTCCAGGAACACTTTCCAAATACCACTGGGCAACTGCAACAAGAAATCAGAGAAGGCAGTTTTGCTAGAAACATAAGCATCATGGAAACTGAGCAGTTTAATTTTATTGATGAAACAGAATTTCGGATGAAAAGGTCCTGTAACACTACCATTCCCCATTTCACTCCCAGTGTTTGAATTTCTAAGATACTTAGAACAAAGTCTTGTCAGAATCTTTTTAGTCATTATGGCTAGATAGGATTTTAAATCCAAAAACTGCAGTGTCAGGTGTGGTAGCTTAAAGTTCAGTACAGGTTAGCCACCTAAATATTTGCCCAAATTTACGGATGAAGTTGTCAGTCTGCGCTTTGCTCTGCTAAGGCTTTATGTTTATCATCTCCTGACCAGCTCGCTGCAGCTTTTGCACACATCCTCAAGAAAACTTTGAATTGTTCTTGGCTGCCATGTAGAGATGTCTTTAACCCCTGCATTTCAGGCAGTAAGCTTCTTTTCTGATGAAATTTAATTGCATTCTTTCTGCATCTTCATCCTTGATCTGGAAAGGTCATCCTGGCTGGATAGGAGATAGGAAGTTCAAGCTGTATATTTAGTTCACCTTACAATAATTAGCATTAAACCTTTCAAGGTGTGTGCATACCTAAGAGCAATTAAAGAGATTTTATTTCCCTACTCTTTTGAAAAATTAAACAGTAGATGCCAACTGTGCCAAAATGTTTTTCTAGTGCTAACTCTGCAAAAGCCAAAAAATATGAGACATCTTCAGCCCAAGGCATTGCCAGGAACAAGCATTCAAAAGAAAGCTGTAATGCTATTGGGTTGCATGGCACCATTTAATCTTAGGACACATTTGCAGAATTTCCTGGCTAAAGGCCCTGGGCTGCATAGTTCTGCATGACACAAATCTCTGAAATTGCTCCCTGATGAAATTGCAAAGCTTATTATTTTGGGGAGTAAATGAGGGGGTGGGGTCACTTCTATTCCTTTTGTACCTAAATACCTTTTGTATCTAAAAATGACATAGCTTCACAGTGTTTATGATGAAACTTACTCTTTGCACTCTTAGTATCTTCTGCTGTGTTTTCCAAACACTTGCTTTTTTTGACTTTGTGAGTCATGGACATCCCCAAATGATATGGTTCTCACAAATGAAATTCACTTGAATATATTGCTTCAAGAAGGGGCTCATAATTCTTAAAATATGTACAGGAGACAATGAGAAATGGGAATAAAGTGATTTGGTTTTATTTCTGCATTGGTAGGTGGGTGGATGGTCCAATCTTATTCTAAAAGTCAGTCTCCCTAAAATACTCTTTGTAGTATGGGCTGCACTCTGCCCACATGAATGCTTTAGAGCTCTCAGTTCACAACTACCTAGAGCTCCTGGAACTGTTAAAGTCTCATTTTGTTCCTTCAAAGTGGAAAAAGGAACCTGGCCCAAATTAAGCTAGGAGTGCTGTTCCCAAGGCATACCAAGCTTTATGGGACTTCAAGCACAGTATTTCAAACTCTTAATTCAGAAGTATAGGGGAAAGCAATCATGACTATATTATGCTTCTTTTTCTAAACAATCCAGTATGTTTTCTTTTTGTGTAAATGTGATGCAGCTGGTTCTAGTACCACATTTACAGTAAATATCCTTTTTAGTAAACTAAGGGCTTATTGAGGCAGTGCAGTAATAATGTGTTAAAGGATTTAATCTGCTTTTTGAATGGTAACTACAGTGTATTTTTTTGAATGAATGAATGATCTGAGCATGTAGGACAAAATCTCAGCAATGCAAAAGGTGAGAAATAAGCCAGCATTTATATTTTTAATCCACTGCTTATAAAAGAATTGTGGCTTTTGAAGGAATCCTGACTTTGCTTGAACTTAGTGAAGTAAGATCTAAGGGCTTTTCTGTGATGAATTTCTTCAGGAGTTCAAATGAAAATATGGAACTTTTGGCCAGAACCTATTGCTTAAATTTCATGAATTAATTAGACACAGAAAAATGTTAATATATATGGAATGGGAATGACTTTCTTCTCTTCTCTACCAGTGTTAAGAAAATAGAGTTATGTTAATGGTTTTTATCATTGATGCAATCTGTTTTAAACATTAGTTCATCCTGGTTGATTTTTTTCTGCATCTTTTTGGATTAAACAATATTGTTCAGTAAAGATGATGGCTGTTACAGTCTGTTTCCTTCAAAGAGGTTTCCTGCATATATCCCACCATGCAGAATCAAGTAAACTTGGAAAAAATGCTTGTAAAGCACTTTTCTGTTAACCTGTTTCATAGTATCCATATTCATTTATATGACATAGAATCATAGAATTGTCAGAGTTGGAAGGGACTTTAAAGATCATCTAGTTCCAACCCCGCTGCCTGGCAGGGACACCATCCACTAGATCAGGTTGCCCATAAAAGCTTCCAGGGATGAAGCTTCCACAACCTCTCTGGGCAACCTGTTCCACTGTCTCACCACCCTCATGGTGAAGAACTTCCTCCTAATGTCTAATCTAAATCTACTTTCCTCTAGCTTACATCCATGTCCCCTGGTTCTATTACTATCTGACCTCCTAAAAAGACCCTCACCAGCTTTCTTGTAGGCCCTCTTTAGAAACTGGAAGGCCACAATAAGGTCTTAAATTACATTAATTACCTGAGAAAGCTGTTTGTCAAAAAAAAAAAAAAAAAGAAAAGAAAAATTAACATTAGCTTACAAGGAGTCTTAGGAGACTATTAAGGAGCCCAAAAGTGTATAAAACAAGAAGTTGAACCCTAAATTCAACACTTTTTAATTTATACCAATGTGGCTTTTTAATGTGGAGATCACCTTCATTTCAGACTAGTCAAGCACTACTACAGATGGCCTGAGGACACTTTTAGTCCTCAGATTTGAATACCCTACATGAGAGTTCCTTTTGCCAGGTTCAAATTACTGACAGGTAACAGACTTCCAGCTGAGTCAGATGGCGAAGTGACATCTTTTGCTGTGCAGAGCTGCATACTTACTGCATAGAAAATGGTTGATCTGTTTATTCTTCTGCTTCTGTGTCTAATTTACACAAGACTTCACTGAATAAAAAGCTACTTATGTAGCTTTTCTCCTCAGAGAGCTCGATAGGCTTCTAGAACCAAGACTTTTGTCCAGTTGGGCATTTATCCTTCTGGGTGAATTTATCAGGCAAAGGCATGGAAGTCTTGAGTTACCTCTTCAAGTTCTTTAATATGGCTACTATGTATTTTCATAGTTTAAGGTTTTCTGAAGAATAGTTATGTTTTTGGTCTCTTTACTATGGAGCAGAACTTCAGTCAGAATTTTACTGCTTTAATGGCTAGACACCATCTTTCAGTTTCCAGCTTCGAGTAATTTATGACCAGTGCTTGCTGTGTTCTTACTGTGCCAGCCCTGTCTCTTAGTTTATGTAACGATTCTGCTTTCCTGATGTTTACTTGCCCCTCAAATTAATTTTATAAGACTACACCAGCAGAACTTAGTTTCTTCTCACATGATAGATTATCAGTTCCTCTAGATGTCCTACTATGCCATCTGAACACCTGTTCCAGTGATGAATTCGTTTTCCTTGAAAAACATGCTGTATGCAGTATTTCAGATGAGGTCTCCCAAAGGCTGCACAGTTGTACATTAGGAATTTGCTAGTCTTCCTCTAGAGTCACCTTAATAAAACATTGCTTTTGAAGCCTTGTGCAGTCCTCTGGCAGTTCTAGAGCAGGCTCTATTGATTCTTTTCCAATTCTGGTTCTTAGCCTTCGATGCACTTTGTTTAATTTTGACTGCTGAGTGCCTTCTCACTTCACAAATACCCAGTAGCTTCAGTGGCTTTGCCTTGTCATCTTGTGTGTCCATCTATGCCTCTTTGTGCAGCCTGGAGACTCTGTCAGCATACTCCCATATTCTAGAGCCAGGACATTCCTTAAAATAGTAAACAGAATCAATCCCTTGTGAAACTGTTTGTAACCCCATCTCCAGCCTGGCCCTCTCTTTCAGTTTTAAACACTACTTTTTCCATTTTTATGATATTTTCTATTTTCATGCTAACATATGCTTTATTTTGAGATTTCACTCTGTTTCTGGAAACAGAATCTGGTTCAGCATCTTTCTCCTGGCAGACACCTAGCAAATAATTGAAAAATCTATTAGCAGACTCTATGTGTTCTTAATTATACCTAGTCTAAGTAGTGCATCAGTTTTCCTGTTAGCTGTAGTAGCAGAGGTGAGGTCAGCATTCATGCTGGGCTGGTTTTGGTTTTGGAATGGGGATTTCATTGGTTTGACCATAAGTAATTAGGAGTTTTTGTTTTTAAAATTGCTGATTTATTTAGCACACTAAGTGAGAAAACATTCAAAACACATCTTCTAATTAAAAATTATGCTGAGGCTCTCAACTATATACAGATGTTCCACATTTTGGTCAAGTAACATCCCAGATTTTGGTGGGTAGCATCACACTCAGCTAAACTGCAAGACTGAGACTATCTTGTCCTGTACTGTCAGAGAAGCCAAATCCAGGGTAAACTAATTTCCTTATAATTTTGTTGTTGTTGTTTCATTGTTAACAGTGTGAGTTGAGAAGTTTTCATTTCTTTTAAGAAAGAGTGCATTAAGATACTCACTTAATGGCAATTTCATAGTAAACCTCCAGAATTTGGGCTACTGGCTCGATCACACCCATAACAAGTTCACTTTGTTTTATGCTTGTGTGTATCAGAGTGTACAAACAACAAGCTGGCTACAGCTGCAGGTCTTTTACCCAGAACCACACTGGGAAAAGCATCAAAATGAGGTCCAGCATCTGAAACCAAGAAATTCTTATTACATCATTCTTCACCTTTGGAATCCAGCACAGTGTCTATTGCTCTCTTTATTAGTACCTCAGGCAGCTCAAGCAGTACAAACAGCACTATTCTTGGCCTCATCTATAGATGATCATAATATCAGGGAGAGTTTCACAGTGGAATCCCATCTACAACCAAGTTACATCTCATGTGGTCCAGTGTTCTCAATCCTTCAATCCCATAAACCAGCCAGCAGCTCCTCTCACTGGCACAAGTAATATTTCCCAGCAGGGCAATGTATCTTTCAGACTTGGAGTTTTTCTGCTCACAGTTCTGAATGCACGTAAGTATTTGGATTGAGGCTGGTAGATCTGAGCAGGCTCCAGGGCCCATTAAACTTCATCATCTTGAAGTTCACTGGCATCATTATTACTTAAAAAGAAAAGCCTAAAGAATGAAGCATACATTCCATATGTAATAAGTATAACTTTCATCACTACCAATATTTCCATATTCAAAAATGTGAATTTATATTTGATTTGTGCTTTATGAAAGAAAGTATTATACAAAGTTTCCATTTTGGTTAAGTGCTGTTTAATTTGTAGCTTCTCTGAGGCTTAATTACAAAAAGAGAAACAAGAATGACAAAGGGAATGATTTGTTTATCTAGACTGTTATAAAAATAAACAGGATTATAAGTCTGGCCATTACTCTAACTGGTACTAGAGGAGACAAATCCTATTTTTGAGTGGGTGCATGAGTCTGGTTAAGCTCAATATGCATAAGAAACTGTAGCTGAGATCATTAGACAAAGTTGACAAATTAAATAACTGATTCACTTTTTAGAATAGCTGTGTCTTAATAACACAGGATTTGGAGCTCTTCAAAGAGAACCACATTGGTCTTTAAAACCAAGATAAGGGCATGTTTCTGTTCACAAAAGTTGTGGTTTTAAATAAAAATCAGATTTATGTTGGAAATTACTGATTGAATCCTTAAAGGATATTTTTGGGGTGTGTTTTCCACAGATTTAGCTGCAAACTACTTAGATATGATTTATTTATTTTGTTAGCAATAATTAAACTCAATAATGTTTTTACTCACATCTTTACATTCTGTTCCCACCTGGCAAACTGATTTCAGTCCTGGTCACCTTCCTGTTAACCTTTTCCCTTGAAAACTGATTATTAATTCTGACTCTTTGTTTTTGGTTTCTTAACCTGTTTCTAATTCATGGCAGTATTTTACCTCTCACCTCAATTTAGTTGCTGTAAGGCTTTTTTATGCAACAAAGCAAATGCCACTTCAGAAAAAAGGGCTTGTGGAAGACTCTTAAAGGGGCCTTATCAAGCACTGAATCCTTTCTTTTTTTAAAAGATCTTCTGAAGGGCAGGAACTAATGTCAAAACATATTTACAATATAAATTTAACTTATAATGAGATAATGAAAATATTAATATTACTCTGCTGGGTTTTTTTGAAACATAATTATAATAGTTCTAAAGTTGTACATGAAAGCCTGAAGGTGAAACAGAAAATGAGTCTGACTAACTCTGGGACCCCAGCCAACTAGTGGTTGCAAGGAGTTTAGATCTAAGGGGGAGTTAGGTGCTGAGTGGACATCCTAAACATAGTGATTAGAAAAGGAAAGAATTAATAAATACAAAACATTCCTAAAATGAACCATCAAGGAGACAGATAGTGCAAGGAGGAAAGTTCTATGACCAGCAGAATTCCTAGTCCACATTCCAATAAGTGAAAAGATACCACATGGAAAAAGGCAACATGACTTCTAAAGCATCCTAGATATTTGCAATATTCACAATATTCCTATTTATAAACAAGTAGGATGAAAGACATTGAATGTAGCTTAACATCTGACCAATAATATAGGACTTTTGCTTGTCAGCTGGTGTTCTTGGTTGCAAAAGAGAAATCTGAATTGGATTTCCTATGGCACAGGAACTCGTAACAGTATGAAAGTCAAAGTTTTGGAACAGCAGTCAAACTACAGAGAGAAAGTGACATCAGTCAACATGAAGTGGCATAAAGAAAGCAAAAAGAAAAGTAGGAGGGAGCCATTTTATGTTGATAGTCCAAACAGGTATAACTCCATTGACAAGATGAAGGAGAATGAGACAAAACAGACTAGCTGAGGCTGTCAGCCCATGTATTGACAATGAGCCAAATCCTGAAGGTGACTCATTATGAAGACGTAAACAATCCTGGTCTGTGACTCAATGGTGAGGAAGCTTGGCTAAGACATCTGTAGTCCATATAAAGAAAACAGGATGATGAGATTTCTCTGGGGTATGGTAAGATAAACTATGGGACAATAATATTGCACGTGCCTATGATAGCTTGTAGAAAGTTGGGACATTCTTACCCTTTATAGCTCAGGGAGGAATGTACATATCACCAACAAAGGAAGCTTTGATTGGCATTTGCCTGGGGAATCTGAGAGGAGCACTGGAAATGGATATAGTGTGAATCTTCTGAGAGTCTGTGGAGGAAGGAAGAGGGTGGGTGACGAATATCATAATGTAGGGAGTAAATACTGCAGTGCAGAGATTATTACAGAGTTTGGTCAGTTAATTTGTTACAGCTTAGAAACCACCATCTGAGTAGAAGGAGCACCTCCTTTCTGATTTTAAAGCTGGCAGGCAGTGTGTGCCCAGAAGGACCTCAGCAAAGCAGAGTGTGAAAAGAACATAGATTTTCTGGGAGTTGTGCTCTGCAGGTGATGGTGATGATTTTAAATAGAAAGTGAAGGTTATGCATCTGTATACTTCTTGAAGAAGCTTTCTGGACAAGAAGAAAACACTATCACTGATAAAAATTAGCTTGGGCTGTAAAATAGAAACTTTAAGGAATGATTGGAATAACTAGAAAGTAAACATATTGCACAGTGTTTCAGTCTGGAGCAAAAGAGAGGGTGATAGCGGAATATTTTTAAAATACTGCCTTTCTGAAATGTGTGGAGGTGAAACCCTTCAGTTTGTGATATGGCAATGAAAAGCTAGGGACAGGTGACAGCAGCAAAGCTGCAGATTGGCTCTTGTCACTGTTTGTAGACCCAAGCTTGAAGCAAGGCTCCATTTAGAAAGATGCTGTGGAAGTCCACAACAGATCAAAGATCCTTAAAGCATTCTGTAATTTACAGGTGGGCAGAACAGAGTAAGAGTTTAGCAGCTCTCTGAAGACTAACAAACACAACATCAAAGATGTTCTACTTTAGACAGAGAAGAACTTTGCACTCAGCATTTAGATACCAGTTTTTGAGTAGCTTGAGAATCATCAGGTGTTATTCTTTGGTTCTACTGGCTTTTACTTGTTTTCTCTCCTTAGCCATCTGTCTTCTAGAGAAATACTGCCCTTATTTTTCAAAAGGTTCTTCACACTATTGCTATTCTATCAGAAACACTACTTGATGTAATGTCACAGACATTGCTTCTGCAGGAGAGGGGTTTGGCTGTTGTGCTGAGTTTTGTGGCCACTCTTGAGGGAAGTGTGTGCATGGCTCATTCCCACACCTGTTTCCTCCCTGTGTTTCACTGCCAGAGAGGTTCTCCAGGGTCTGTGTCATGGAGGAGCCTGGGTCAAACAATTTTTCTGCAAAACGTTTCTCTGTATGTCTATCTTCCTCTTTATACACATGAGAGAAATAGAGAGAAAAGATCATTAGGAAGTCATTACTGAAGGAAAACAAAATTACAAGAGGTATTTCTCTGCTGGGAAAAGAGTTAGTCTTCAGCTATCCCCTTGTCATGACTCTCTTTTTTTCTGTTCATTGAAATTGGACTATTTTAGAGTTTCTAGGGTACCGTTAGGTAAAAAGTTAAAGTTGCATGCAATGCTGAGAATTCCTCTCAGGAGATCAGGAAATGTTACCTTCTTGGCTACTGAAGTGAAACCTGAAACTTTTGTTTTGGAGTTGCGTTTTGCAGACTCCAATCCTGTTTGATATTTGGTAAATGTATCAATTTGTCAGCTAAGCACTGGACTTTTGCAGTATTTTCTCCTAATGAATTCCTATGAAATCTAATGCAGGGAGAGTAAGTTCCTGCTCATCGTGAATAACTATACCACAGCCTGGTCCTAAATGAACCAGTAGCTATGTACTGGCAATCCTTTTCAGCTGCTGACAAAGACCTGACTGAGCTGGCTAAGCCAGGCAAAGCAGCAAAGAACTTAAATTCTCAAGAGCTTGAATCATGGAATATAACTTAAAAGGAAAACATTGACTGGGGGTTTTGAAGGAAGTAGAGAGATTTTGACCACTGTTGCTTAACAAATATGCTGTTGTCTGTACTCTTTCTGCTCTTCTGGAACACTTGAATTTCTAAATGAGTTAAAATAAGACCTTAATAAAAATCTACTTTGGAATGCCCATGTGTGTTGCAGAGTACTGATAAAATTCTACCTACCATGACCTAGATATGGATTTCAAAGGTGGGGGTTTTGCTGTCAGTTAAACATTTGGGACAAAATTAATTGGCTTAGTTGGGCACAGCCGTAAGTTCTGAGGGCATCTGGTACTATCCATTCAGTAGAAAGCATTATCTGAAATGGATGATGCTCTAAGCTGCATGAAGCAAAAAAGCAAAGCATCTGACAGGATTCTAGTTTAGAAAGGCTTTTATCTCACATTCATCGAGCTGTCAATCAGCATTGTACCTCCTGCAAAGCAGAACAAAGAAATTAATGCCCTCATTCATCCTCCCCCAAAAAAGAGTCCATTAATCTGAAGAGAGAACACTCAGGTAAACAAGGATCATTAGGATTTTGGCTCCAATTAGGTGATAACTGAAAAGAGATATGTTAAGAGATGCAGGAATAGGACTGAAGGAGAGAAAGATGGCTAATTAAAAATGACAAGGAATAACTTATTTCTAGGAGATGTACCCTTAGTGGTTTGAATTGGTCCCAAACACTGTTTCAGTTGCTTACTCATGGGAAGCAAACAGTTGCTCATCTGCTGAACAGATTCACACTTCTCAGTCTTACAATGAAGAACAATTGGTTTTGGAAATTCAGAGTAAGGATGTCCAAAGCATCTCAGTTACTTTGCTTTACCATTAGATAGGCTCCCCATTAGATAGGTGCCTTTTAAAAAATGAGCCTAAATGTCCAAGTTACTTAAGCAGTCCTGAAAACCTTACATCAAGTGCACATCTGCATATCACAGAAGGGAGAAATGGTCTGCTCTCACATACAAGAGCATGATGATAAACACACCGGATAGGGGGTTGAGATGAGTCACCGTGACAGTTCCTCAGGGGACCTAGGCCTTGAAGAACCCTCAATAAGCCAAATTAGGTAGCAGTGAGGGAGGACTCTGTAACCCAGTCTGTTGCTATGTTTCAAACAACCCTGTCTGTTTCCAAGCTTCAGGCACATACTCTCTGTTAATACCCTGGGCCAGCTACATACTTCACAGTTAGCATCACAGAGGAAGCTTGTTTACTAATTGGATGTTACTCTCTCTGTCCCTCTTGGGTAGTTAGAAAGAAAGAAAAGGGAATTTTATATAGTTAACCCCCCCAAAAAATTGATTTCTGGTCTTAGCAGAGATTTAGCAACAGTAGGGACTCAAAAAGATGAAGTAATAAACAAATTATAATAAATGAACCATCCTGAGATTCCAGATATGGTTCCTTTACCAACAGCCTATTGTAAAGCATCACCTCCTATGCAAATTGCAGTTAACTTATTATTTGGTTTTAGGACCAGATCTGTAGTGCCTCCAATGCTTCTGTCACTCGGTATGTCTTCATTTGGACCAACTGGACAACTCTGTCCAGTTTTCAGGACTGTATCAGAGATTTATCAGTTTAGAGGCTTTTGAGTGTCTTAAATCAGGAAACAGGAAACTTAATGCCGAGACCCAATCTCTCCCAGATCATGCAAGCCTTACCAGTTTTTGTTTGATGATCCATTGTCATTGTGTTTATCCATTTGCAAGGTCATATTTTAAAACACAATGTTAAACAATAACCTTCATTTCTTTCTTTCTGGTCCTTGAATGCTTCATTTCTCAACCTCAGTTTTGTTCCAGTCTGTTTTTGAATCTCTTTGCATACTTTGATGATGTGTTACTTGTGAGATAATACAAATTGGGTTTTTTTGGAGGGCAGTTTGTATTGTGAGTTCTTTTAACAGCAATTGCCTGAATTGCTGTGCTTCTGCCAGTTATTGGACCTCACATCTCTAGGCTGACACCTGTTATTTTTGCAATAGCTACTTTCTAAGTTCTTTGAAGTTGTGACAGGTGTTGCAGAGTATGGGGGGGTTTATATCATGTTGGTTTAGTTCTTATTAAAACCAGAAAAATATTTTTTTTCAATTGCTTGCTCTGCTTTAAAAGACCTTCTCTTCCTTGGTACAAAGGAAATGGATATTTGTTTCAGGGTTCATATGTTAATACTAAGAAGAAGCCAGGTCTAATACAAACACAGAAGTTATGACCTCTACCTATCCTGTGGTTTATTCTGTAACTGAGTGGTTATCACAGTGGGAGGGAGAAGGGAGTTATTGTGTCTTGGCTGAGAACACTAGGGGACAACAGCCTCTGGGGCAGTAAATATTTTCAGTTTCTTTTCCACTGTACAGTTCCTTCAGCTCTTTCACATCTCTTGCAAATTCACCTTGATTCGTTTGCTGAGCCTGTGAAGTTCAGCTTGGAAATCTTTCAGTGTTCTTTTGCCTTAGCTTATCTCACTTTCTTTGAAAGTCAAACTGGAAAGCAAAGGGATATGAAGTGTTTTTGCCTCCTTCTTTTGAATAAAGACTGGCTTTCTTTTTAAAATACTTTTATTTGCTATAGATTTCATTGTACTGGTTTATGAAGAAGAGTGGTATCTCTGATGTGGCAGAGAATAAGTAAAGGTTTCTTTCTGAGAGGTCTGAAGCAGGAGTAACCTAGAGGTTCACATCCTTAGCTATAAATTCGTAGGCAGATCCTTGGGGACTGACAGACATATGACTTTTTTCTTTGTGATTTCCTCAGAGTTCTACCCTTAATTTCAGTCTTCTCAGAAGCATGGCCTAATGCTCCCTGGAGGCATTCCCTGGTGCATTTCCCTTGCTTGTAAGTTTTTGAAAAGTCATGCCAGATCATGTTGCTATAACATTCTAACCTTGCTCCACTTGGGAATCAATATCTTGCTCCAAACACCAGTTGACAGGCATTGGTCTTCTTGTTGACTTTCCAAAATTATAAACTACTCAGATTTCTGTGATAGACTTTTAGGATTATTTCAGACTAATTTGTAGAGCAGTTGCTTGCCTTGCAACTACAGTTTATGTGAACAGTAAAGTTCCAATTTAGCAAAGTACTTAAGCATATACTTTAAATATTTGCTTTATTCTGCACAATCAATAAATGCTTAAATACATGTTTAGGTGCTTTACTGAACTAGGGTCATTGGTCAGTATCTGAATTGGTGTATTCCCAGCCTCAAAGTGCAGTGTGGTTTGTTTCAGTACTACAAAAGTTGTCAGTAAAGCTGGTAGGTGCTCACTGCTTCATTTACTTCTCTGACTTCATTTTCTGGCACCTACTACAAATGAGAAAGCATATCAGAATTTAAAAGAAATCCTGTCCTCCTGACCTTGTTTATTTTGCTTTGAAGACTGGATGTAACTGCATATCTTTAAAAATAAACTTTTTTCCAAAACCATACCATGGTGCTCACTGAACAGCTTTGAGACATTTTAAAAGCCATTGGTGTTGCTGTAAATGTTTCTTTTAAGAATGTTTGGTTGAATTTTAGAAAGATACCGTTACTTTCTTCCATTTGATTTCTAAGCATAATTTTGCATACAAAACAACTTTAACCAAAAATGCACTTGATAGTCTACTTGGTAGATTCTTAGCTAGCATGTTTGAAGGCTGACCATGCCTTCAAGCCAATACACCTGACCCTAGCTCTCAGCTAAATGTGCCTGTGTAGCCTTTGTGTAGGAGCTGGACTGCAGCTGGCTGGGACCAGAGGCACTGGAATTGAGGGAACTGCCTGCACCTGTCTGCACAGGCATATCTGTTGTTTCACTAGGTATAATTCACCTCTCTAGGGCTGAAAAAGCACCCCCACATTTTTCAAATCCCACTGGAGCGGTACTTTGAGGACTTAAGTGACACAAGTCTCCCAATACCTATATATTCAGTGATAAATTTTACTTATTTATGAATACATATAGTATGTTCTCAGGTGCTACCCATAGATGCCACATTCCTCTGAAAGCTAAAGTGATTACACTATTAACTAACTGAAAAAACCTAGATGCCATTTAAACAGATGTACTTTTCATCAGTAATGCCTACTATGTGTTCAAGCCACTGAAACACAAGGTGTGTTCTGCGCCAGGTGATACAGAGCAACCACAGATGATGTTGATATAAACATACATAGAAAAAAACAACCTACATTGTGATATGAAATATCTAATGTTCTCTAAGAGTGTCTGATGTGTTTCCAGAAAGGAAAAATCATCAAATGTGGGTTAGCAGCTTTGGGAAGGTTGCTGTGTGGCCAGGTGCAGGGAAAACTAGGAGAATCTTCTTGATTCAGAACAATCATTGGTTATGCCAACTTTCATGTTGCCCTAAGGTTTTAATCAGTTATCATTTTTCATGACTCGCTGAATTCACTGCACCCTGTTGTTTTGTAGCTTGGCTGGGATGTTCAGCCAGTACATGGAGTGGTTTCACCTGTGCCTGGAGTCACTCTTATGTATCCAAATAGAAAACCTACTCAGAGTGCACCTGGACATACCTTTATCTTTTCATAGAAACCAAACCTTTTCAAATGCAGGAGTGCCTTACTGACCTGGGACATGTGTTGTTTGGACTGGCAGCTAAAAGCACATCTACTATTTAGGTGTGCAGTGACTTTCTCTGGCTTTTGCTGTCACAAGCAAGGTCCAGCTATTAGGAGCATCTGTTCCTAACCACCATCTCTCTACTTCTCACTGGCAGGAGAAACAGGCTTTATATACACGTAGCATTTATATGAGGAAAACTGTTAAAATAATCATGTGTCATTGGAAGCAGAATCCTCCTCTTGGAGAGTTAAAAGAGAATAAGGCAGGAACTCTTCAGCAGTATTACATGTAGTTTCCTTTAGAAGAAAATATTAAATGATAGCAGAAATCGCCATACCCCAATACAGTGGCTAGAAATGAGCAGCTTCTGCTGTACACATCCTGTAATGTTTGTGAAACAGAGATGGAGCTTCTGTTTTGCAGAGTAAGTATAAGTTATCTTGCCATTAAAAAAAATTCTTTTAATTTTTAAATGGATGCCAAGGCAATATTTGTTAAGAGGAGAAGAGGCGAGGGTGTGAAGGCACAGGGAAGTATTTTCATGCTGTTTTCATTTTCTAATACAATGCCCTTGGAAAAAAAGGCAGAGGATGACATCATAAATATGGAATTCCAAGGTCACAAACAGGAATTCAGACAACAAATGGGAGGGTTTAGGAATGTACATTGTAAAAATAAATCTATCAAACTTAAAAAGAGAAAACAGTAGTATTGAAATGTGGTATTTGCAAATAGATATTTTATATTTGCCTTTTTTTTTAACTTGGAAAACTACTACTGCTTTCTTAATCTTCATATTTATCACTCCACAGGAATGCTTAGTTCAGATTTGAAGTTTCATTTGATATAGTAGAATTCTCTGCATCTCTGTAGGTAGCAGCCAGGGACATATATCCCAGTGATAAAACTTTATTGAGAACTACATAACAGGAAGCTTTTGAGATGGAATTTTGAAACTCTTTTCTGGAAGGGATATTAGTACTTTTTTTTTTCCTTCTCCCCCTTTGTACCTGGTGCTTTGGCATTAGGATGAACTAAACAAGAACTGGAACTCCTGCTTCTTTAATGAGATTTTTCAACCTTATTTTTTGTATTAGATTGCCCAGACTAAAATAATAAAAATCTACTGTACCATAGCATATAAACTATGCACTGTTGTTAAAAAGTGGACTTTTGCTTTGTAGGCTACCGTACCTATTTGTTCCTGTTTCCTTAATATTGTTTTCTCCAGATGTTGGAAGTTAAAACACCCTTGTTATTTTTTCCAGTGTCACTCTTTGTTACTTTCCATAGGCAGTGTTCACCAAAGCCAGGCAGTGGAGGAAATAACAGATGTGTTAGCCTCAAATTATGGGCATAAAAATAAACTTAATAAAATAGGTATTAAGTGACAGCACTTTACAAAAATCCAGTTCTAATTTATTCTAGCCTAGAAAGCAATAACTTAAGGGGACCTCAGACATGCATCTGTGGACTCCACAGTTTGTAGCAGAGCGACAGTAGCTTGGATGATGACAATCCCAGCTTGCTGTCGGCAGCGCATTCCAGGAGAGGATGTCAGGGTGTGTTTGTGCTAGACACTTTTCTGCCTGTAACACTGCTGTTTGCTCATAATTAATATTTCATTATAGACCTGCTAATTCTGCCAGAGAAACCCTCCCTCCTTCTACTAATGGAAGAAGTAACAACACAACTAATAATAAAAAAAAAATCAGCCACATTTTGACTTTGAATGCAGACAAAATTGTCACCCTGGGTTTACTCTCCTTTTACCAGGCCTTTGGTTCCTGCTGTTCACAGAACGCTGCAGATGGCTGCCTCAGCAGGAAGCCCTTCCCCCTTCCTTAATGGAACTCGTGGGAATGTGGGGATCCTGGAACTGAAACCCTCCTTCCCTTCCAAACCTCCTCTCCAAACCCCTACTGAGTAAAAGGAAAAAAATCCCCACATCCCTGGAAACATTTTTGCCAGCCTGTTTTTCAGTAAAAACTTAAATTAACCACTTCACTCCTGATTATAATAAAGATTTGTTATTGAAACAGTTTCTCTTTAATGTAGGGAATCATTTCCACCCGCTTATTGAAGTTGTCCATTTGGGTTGAATTACAGCGGCCCGCTTCCATTATGTAATAATTTCAAATAAATGAAAACAGGTTTGAATTCTCCAACAATTAGCAAAGTTTTAGCACGTTCCCCCTCCCCCCACTCCTTCCCAGACACTCCTCCAAAAAATGAGATTAAAAAAACTCAAAACTTTGGCGAAGTCATGTCCTAAGTTTTCATCTCTTGTTAAAATCTTCTCCCGGATTTGCTCAAACACATCATATGGGTTAAGTTACAGCTTCCCTTTATATTTGTTTTCAAGTGCAAAATAAAAACAGCTTAGGCATTGTGATTTGCTATTAGAAATGAAAGGGTTAAATGCCTGAACAAAGCACTCCATTTATAATTTTGGTTAGGAGTTCCACACTGAGCATTAGAGTGAGGTGTGTCCTATAAAGAGGGTGTTTATATTGGATTTGATATAGTTAAGAGATTCAGCTTACATATAATAGTCTGCTCTAAGAAGCAGCATAAAACAGAATGAGTTCAGTGGGATTTGCTGGAGTATAAAATATAGTATAAAAGTCTAATCTTATAGACTAGTATCAAGCACAGAGGAATTCATTTCTTGCAAAACATCCTCTTCAGAAAGGGAAAGAAGAACGTGACGCCAAATCCATAGCTGTAGTTTTCATCAGTAGCCTTAAGACCTCCAGCATGCCCTACAGTTGCTCTTTTGACTAGAGGTAACGTGAATCAAGGCAGTGGAGTGGGGTCCATAGCTCAAATGAACTGGAATATGTTCCTTGTTAAAAATCATAAATTAAAAATTACCCACTGTACTTGTGGTGCTTTCACTAGTTCTCATAGTGTTGGATCAGGCCTGCAGAAGATGTGGAAACATTACAATGGAGAGAGAGAGAAAGAATAGAAATTTGAAATGCATTTGTTTGCTCTAAAGAGGGTGGCTAGTGTCTATTGCAGTGCCTTAACTAATAACCTTGGGTTCAGCATTCGGAAGTCTACAGTAACTACGCTGGGTAAATAAACAATAGCTGGAGTAGAAGAAGGATCTTTGCATTAAAACAGTGAGCAGTCTGACTTAAAAATGACTGACAAGTCTGTCACTAAAGAGAAGATGCTGGGCAAACGGGAAAATTGGGGTCAAAATGGTTCTGCATCAGACTTAGGCTTCAGTTCCACCTTCAGTGTGATACCAAAGGTTTTATTTTCCCTGACACCCATAGAAAAAGCAAAGTCTCTTGAACTGGAATGTTACAAATACTGCAGAAGTAAGGAAATAGAAAGCACACTAAAAATAATTCTTAAATAGTAAGGGCCATATGATGTACCCTGAAGGCCATAGGGATTAAAGCAATGGTTTCATTAGCTTTGCAGTAAGAACAGTTCAGGGAGGACTGTAGAGTGGAAAAATAAATATACATCTGCACTTAAATACTAGCCTAAAAAGAGGAACATATGGTAACCTCTGGGTGCCAGCTTTTCTTAATGAAGGTTGCAAAGCCTGTTATGTTTGATATAAAGTCTGAATGAAGACATATAAATATTACACAGTTTCTTAGAACTGATGGTATCACACTCCAGGGTTGTTACTTTGAGTTCATTTGCTGCCAATAGGGCTAGGATTCAAAATACCATCAAAGGTTGAAAGTTTCCAAAACTGCATCTGTGTATGTAATTGTTAGGGAATCTTTAGAAGTACATATTAAGAATGAGAGGTCTTAACAGGAGGAATGGGCAGCTTTTGAAAGCAGTTAACACCACTCATGTCAGCTTGGAAAAAAAAAATACATTCCTGCAAAGCAAGTGAGTGCTGTTTGGTGACAGATATGAGGACATCACCAGTAGGAAAAAAGGAATGAATAGAAAATCACTAAAAATAGAAGCACTGAAAGGGCAAGCAGTAGATTTCCGCCCCCCCCCCCAAATACGAATGCTATAATCTACCCAATAATAAGAAATAAGTGGTGAGTGATGTTGTCATACTGTATTCTTGTCAAATGGTCAGCATTTGGGCTTCGTGGTTTTCAGAGACAGATTTATTGCCCAAGATGAGGGGAAAGTTCTACAAAGTCCACTCCATAAAGAATGTTTTTGTGTATGATCTCATTCATTATGACTTTTACTATACAGCAGAATGAGAAGTGATCATAGTAGAGATACTTGAAAGGTGAAATATGACAAATGTTGCTTAAATATGATAGATAAAATGTGAATTGCATTTCAGGAAAGGAAAGTAGTTACCTTGGAAATACTTTAAATGTTTGCATGTGTAATGGTTCTCCAAGACCCAGTACGCTAATGATGGGCCATTGCACTGAGCTGAAAAGGAAATCCATTCCCGTACACTGCCCCTATCCAAGTCCATTAAGAAATAATGGTTGTAAGATGAAAGTCTTGTTAGGGTTTCAGTGAAAATGTTTGGCACACTGGGATGAAAAGTCAACAATCTGCTTTTAACGAGAGACACTGGAAAAACTTTAGTTAACATACCATTCAAAATATTAATTCTCCTTAATGGCAGGATGCAACCCAGCTTTTTATAGTTTTTGATCCGTGTCATAAATTTGGCCATGACAAAGGGATACTCCAGCTTTAACTCACTGGCAAGAACATTAGCTGTTTCCCAACACTAAAAGGTTAGTCCTTTGGATTCTCTGTAATGCAGAAAAGGGCCAAATTCTTTGCGTGGAAATAGAATGACATAGGCCAAAGAGTGAGAGGAAGAAGAAGCATAGTCAGTATGTAAGCTGTAGCAGATTTAATGTCGCATATCTTTTTTGCGTTCATAGCCTTGCTAAGGAGTCTAAATACACTACTAAATGTAGAGGAATGGTGACAGTATAAATATAGATTGATAAATGTAGATTTCCCATGTTTCAGGTCTGTACTCTAGTGGGAATGTCTACCTCTGTGTGGTTTTTCTCTGTGTAATTGTATATTATCATGTAGTAAAGAGGGGAAAGTATTTCTTTTATCAGTTTAGTGCAATGAAGTTTAGAATCCCTTCTGAATCAGAATCTCTGCTCTGAAGCATTGCTCCATTTTTTCATATGAAACATAGAGTTGCCTCTTTAGTACAGCTTATATAAGAACTTGATAATTTATGACTATAATAGCAAAGACACCTCCTAGCTAATGCCACCTTTGGGCCTGGTCCGATTCTATCGATTGCCTTTACAAGAAACAGAAGTGAACAATAGAGTTTACACACCAGAAGAGCAATTCTTGTTCAGTCAGTTTGCAAATATAGCCTTGTTCCATACACAATAAATTTCAAATAGAAGCCTTTGAAAGTTTGGCAGCTGTGATTGATTTATGCATAGACTAAATTTCACCTCTAGTGGCTTTGGGTATAACAGAAATAAATCATCTTTATGTAGAATATTAAGTTAAAAATCTCAAAAAGCTTTACAGAAGTATCCTGTCCCGAGACCTATTTTGTAGATCAAGAAACTTAGGCAATCAAATCAAGCTGTTTGGCAGATAAGTGGCTAGAATTAAACTGGAGATTCACTGGATCCCAACACAGTGCTGTAGTAACTTCTCGTCCCTCTGGTTAAGTGTCTGCTGAAATGCCCTTTTTGATATTCTTCCTAAATCTCTCTTTTGGGTTCCTGTCTTGTTTTTTTCATCTGTAGAATTCCATATCCTTCAGTTATTTCTGATCAGTGAACTAATTTATCATTTTCATTCATACTAGTCTACCCTGCAATCTGCTGAAAAGCAAGTACTTCAGAAGCTGAAACTAGATTGTGACTTTGTAGTAGTCAGTGGGTTCTATCTACCACAGGTCTCCAGCAGGAGCATTATTTGAGATTGCTATGACTGTAGCTGTCACTGGAAACCACAGAGACAGTCCATGGAAAAGATTATACAACCCTAGAATTTGCAAATCAGCGAGTAACTGCCATGAAATCAAAGGGCATGAATATTAGTGCCATTGATTTACCCATTCTTTCTCTTTTTTTTGTAATTCTGACCTGGGGCTTGGAAGCACCATCTAAGTGAGACATTTGTGAAAGGTCTGTCATCTCCTTGCATTAAAACTGCTGGGAATAAAGCAAGCTATTGTTCCATCTTTGGTCCTGGAGAGTAATCTTGATTCTAGCCACTGCTTTTTGAAAAAGGCTAATTAATCATACTATGCTGGGAGGTTTCTTTGTGATTCTATCCTTTGGATCAAAGCACTCCCATATTTCTTAAAGGGGCATTGGTTCTTAAAGATAAAAAACCTCTTGTAACATACATAAGTGCGCTAAGTAAGATCTGAGATTGCTGAACTTATCTGTAACCGATATTTCTTCTTCATGTTTGAACTCAGAAACAAAATTGTTTGACATTTTCTGCTTATGTTCATTTCTCTCCCATTGTTTTCCTTATGAATTAGCACAATGCTGAAAATTTGAGTATAGAGGAAAAACATCAAAGTTCTTCTAGTAAAAGAAAGAAAAAAAGGAGAACTTTGGTACTGTTTTAATAACTTAATTTCTGTGAAATATTGGGCTTTGACTTTTTTTTGCCTTTCAGATCCTGCCTTTTGATTCAAGTTTGATTTTGTAAAGTAACAATTTTGGTTTATATGGTATTCTTTAAAATTTTCTCTGTGCTTTAAAAAAAAAGGAGTACAGAAGGGAGAAAAGGAAGAGGAGGAAAAATTTGAAGGACTGAGATGAAGGAGGGATCATTAAACTATTCAGTACCTAAGACATTTATTAATGAAAGTGTCATCCTGTGCTTTGAACAAAGTGGGAAACTTAGACTTGGCCTGTCTTGTGACCTCCTTCCTGGCTTCCAGTTGACATTTTCTGAGAGGTCTACGCTGCTGATACTAGTAAGAGGGAGGGAGGTGTTCCAAGGAGTGAGGATATCATACAATAATTAATAAAAGAGGTTGAAAGTTGAGTAGGAGCCCAAGGAGATGCCTTTTGGCACGTGCTGTTATTTATATGCATCTTTCCAGGTATCAGGGCTTTCAATCTTTTCTCTTCCTGTGACTCCCTGTGATTGCTGTCAAAAAGTTATAAATTATGGGTCCCTCTCACACTGCAGTTGTGACATTTTTTCCTTTGACTTTTTAGATTATTAAAGAAACAAAGGAAATTAGATGATAAAAATATTAAAACAACTTAGTATTTCCACTGTGAAATCTGCTGCATTTTGCCAAGTAATTCACTTCATGTCCTACAGTATTTGATTCTGCACAGAGATTACAAATCTGCATGTTGTCTAACAGTAGCCTGGAAAAAGATTTCAATGGACAGAAAAGGACTTAAAGCTGGTTTATATTATTAGTTAATTGTTGCTTTCTCCTGCATGTTTTCTTTTGAACAGCTCTCTGGAACAAAGATAGCTTGAGAAGCACAAACATTTTTTGCCACTTGTTGTTCTGTCAGATTACTATCAGGCTCATTGGTCTCTATCCTGGGGCTGGAAAGAGAGGGATATTGCAGGTACCCTTTGAAGAATCAAACCAGGTCCTGGAAAACTGCAGCAGTTTACAGGAGTTTGGAAATTGGCCTCAGTGGATGGGGTCCGGACAGGACTTCTCTTGGCAGCTTCAGCTTCCCAAGGCCAAAGATAAAGCTGAGATTTCACAAAATGGTAGTTTTTTATTTTATTTTTATTTTCATTTACTTTTAGTTTATACAGCTAAATGGTCCCACTGGGGACTGATTGGCATGCATGCTTTGGACCTGCATGAGCATTATAAACTAGAACAGAGCTGGACTAAGAACTCACAGGCCATCACTAGTTTCACAATCGAATAGTTTAGACCCTGCTGTTTCAACTTCCTTTCAATAACTGTTGAATTATTGCCTCCTGTTCACAGACACAAACTGGCTGACTTGGCTAGTAGTTGCCATGTCCAGTTTCTCTGGCCAATAGGAAGCAAAATGGGGTCTGCAGCTTGGATGACTTAAGGCTGAGAGGTGAGAGCTCAAAAGCTTTTTGGGTAATTGTACAGGGACTCTGGCAGAGTGTCTTTTAAAGCTGATGCTGCGGCAAAACTAGTTTCCAGCTCTCCACAGCCCTTCCTAGCCATGGACCCCACTGAGCTGGACTCACCCGAGGACCCATGGCCCAGCCCAGCTGATACCCCAGGGAGGTGCCTGATGCCTGAGGCAGGGGTTGCCCCAAGTACCCTACTGCTGGCTGTGGGGATGGGACAGGTCCTGGCTGCCCTGCTGGTCCCTGGCAAGGCCCTGTGTGAGCCCTCAGCCACTGGTGTGCCCTGACATCCATATCTGTGATGAGAATGAGGGTATAAGTGAGATGAACCGGGCAGAGGCCAGAAACATGGTTTTATTTCTTTGCTGTCTTACTACCCAGTCCCCAGCTGTGATCTGTCTCTGATGTGTAAGAGAAAGGTGACAATTGTAAAAAAAAAAGAGGAGGAAAAAAAAAGAAATAGTCTTATGTGAAGCAAAACCAAAATAATTCTTCCTGACTTCTATGTAAGAGACTGAAACCCCAAAGCATGAAATGCGTCACAGAACGTGTAGGTGCAATATCTACGGTTGTACCCAAGGTAAGGATGTGTAGGAGATATAGGTCCATCAGTTTGGACATGTGGAAGGACTGGACTTCCATTTAGCCCAGTTTCCTCTCACTACCTCTTCATCTATATCAACATACTTAATCCGTGCAAGAAGAGGCCAAAGAAGTTTGCCTGGAAGCCTAAGGAGAGCAACAATGTTATTAGAGAGTTAGTTTCGCCTTAGAAACTTGATGCCATTGTCTCTGACTTTACTATGTTTAACAATCTGCACTGATAGGCTATTGTCATGTTTAAGGATTGAATTCTACTAAGTTTGTGTTCAGGGAAGTAGTCTTGTAAAGTCCTTGCCAAAAAGTCTGAAAAGCTTCTTGTTATTTTACAGAATTTCTCCCTGTGTGTGCCTGTAGTCTGCGCTCGAGCTTATGTCTGATAAGCAGCTCTCCTTGAGCCTTGATTGAGAAGGCTTGTTTTTCAGACTCTGTATCTGTGTTTCTGTGACCCTCCTTTGAACTCCAGGATTTGTTATCGTCCCCAAAGAGCAGACACAACCACAGTCAAGTACTTGCCTTATGAGTGCTGTGCATAACAGCAGATGGATTACTCCCTTCTCATTGCTTAGTATTCTCAGTTTTTCACATCCAAAGAAAGTATTTTTTTGCCATTGCATTGCACTGACATTAAGCTCTTCAGAATATCTTTTGTGGTAACAAAAAATCCTAATAATCTCAGTAAGGCACAGACTTCATCCTTAGTATTTTGATGTTAGGCAAGTCTGCACTTTTCCAGGTTTACAGTCCCATGTTCCACCTGGGGAATGTTAGAGCTTCTGTTACTACAGCTGATCTCATTATCTATAGTTTGAAAACTATTTAAAATAGATTAAAATGAGAAGTTCCAGAACAGCTATTCCAAGACTTCCAAAGGTGCACTCTGCTCATAGGAGTACATTATATTTCAGTCATTGCCACAGGGCTCAAAGGAAAGCGGGTGCTTCATGTGCAAGGCTTCATCAGAATGCTAACACATCGGGTGATGTAGACTAGAAAGGTAACTCCATGTGTTTGGAATTTCCTTGCTTTTTTTTTTTTTCTATATTAATTAGTTGCTTGCTTTCTTTTCTCACACTCTGAAAAGAAAGAAGGGCCTGAACCCAGTAGATGCAAGAAAAAACATAAAACTAAAAGCTAGAAAAATAATCAGTATCAAGACTCGATAGGACTAGTTTGGATGAGCTGCCAGGTCAACCACTGTCATGTTTATGTACAAAGTGGGAAAGCAGAAATGGGAAATGATTCCAGCTTTGCCAAAACTCTCAGTTATAAGCTTGAGGAAACAGTTGATGTATGCTTTAGATTCCCTGTGTGTAGAAGGCAGCTGATAAATTGTATGCTAAATACCTGGGGAACTGCTGACAGAACACACATTTCCTACCCCCCCAAATTTGCTACAGCACAACTGTATGCCTTTATTTTAAAGATATCCGTCCAATTTATTGCAGGAGGGAGTATTGTAATCTGGACCTCAAGCAAACCCTAATCCCCACCAGCAATTTTGTCCATTTTTGTACCTCAAGACTATTTACCATACCTGTTTTGCCTTTGTTTAGCCATGGACTTTTTTTTATCCCTCCATGTGCACAGTATGGTTACTATGGTGGGACTGAAAAGCTAATTTTCATTCTGTGTGCTGTAGTACATAAGCATGGAATAATTCTATATATTCACTTAGCATTGGGTGGGTCTGCAGCTTCAGGACTCCAAATGTTCAGGGATGAATAAAAATTCTGAATACTGCATATTCACTACATTGCTTCATGTTCAGCTATAAGATCATGCAAATGTCTGTACTAGTATTTCAGTATTTCAAGAAAGAGATCTGAATCAAGTCCTTTCAGCTGTTGTAGAATGTTTTCCAAACTTTTACATGAATCAGTTTTCTTTATTTGAGTATCTTGCTACTTTGCAAGACAAGCTGTGCTGTATATAGCATACATTTTGCACAGTTGTCTGCAGTTAAGAGTTCCTGGATCTTCCAATATGGGGCAGCAGTTGCCAAATCCTGGCCGAGGACAGTCACTTATTTCCATCTGTGAAAATATAGTCCTTTCTCTATGGAGCAGAGAGAAGTTACTAAAGCAAGCCACTGGGAATGTGGAGGAGATGGAATTTATTTTATTCTTTAGAAGAAAAATGCTGGCAGAGTAGCAGTAACGTGGCCCAGGAATGTTTCCATTTCTCACATTCTTTATTGTGAAACTTAAACGTTTATCTTTCATGTGATGTAGTTTCTGGTCTGAACTGTGATTCATCCTTTAATTACTAGAGGTGTTTTTAACTTCTCTGAGTTGTTTTTCTAGCTATTTCTGTGTTCAATACCACATTTGTATTCTTCCCAATAGAAAACTGATGCCTTGCTCACTAGATGCCACTATGATATTTTAAAAGACTTCTGGAATGTATAATTTCTCTCTTCTCTCTCTTTGTGGAACTTTATTCCACCCTTGGATCATATTTATCCCACAACTGGAGGTATAGCAGATATATGTGAGGCTTCTGTATCTGAAAATATTTTTGTTCTTCAGCATAGCAGTTTAGCAGCATTTGCTCATACTTACTGACAGCAAAAACCTAATAAAACAAACAAAAATGATGATGATTTTGGCTGAATTTTTCATGGTTTTGACTAGATTCTCTCACTAAGCAAATAGACTGTTAGCTCCACATTTCTTCTGCTTCCTTCCATACTCTGACAGTCTTTTCACATATGCTGTTGTCATTTTTGATTTGTACATTCTTTGCTTTGTTTTCTGTGTTGGGTTCTATGTTCCTACTTTGCTTGAGTCTTAACTACTCAGTCCTTCCAAAAGCATGGGACCGAAATGCTTTCTTCTGGGATACCTTGCCTGCTTTGATTTCAGTAAAGGGAGTCTCTTATGCTTAATATTCCTACTTTGCCTATCAAAATTAAAACACACATACTGATAATTCTGTCTGTGTGCCTGCTTTTGAACAAAGCATCCTTTTGTTTTTTTCTGGTTTTAAGTCTGCAAGATGCATTGCCACATTTTCCACAGGCTCATCTTCTGCACCTATCAAACTGCAGCTGTTATACAATCAGTGTCCATTTGGTCAGCCAACAGTAGAAATGTTTTCATTGAGACCTACACTGAACTCAGCATAATAGCAAACAGGTGGTCAAATTAGAAGAAAAACAAGTTTAAAAAAAAATCAGTGAGTGAAGCAAATGAACATTCACTTTCTTAAGTGATGATCAAAGAGCAATTAAAAATCAGCTTATATGGACATGTGCTTTGGGAAGAGAGCTACTGAAATGGTCCACGTCCTGTGGGAAGGGGTCAGTCACTGAGGGGAGTTGAGAGGAAAGCTCAGCAGATAATTCAGATGAATATTGTTTGGTCATTTTCTGCTTTCAGTGTACTAATGGAAATTATGTGAACTTTTGAAGATGTGTGTAAAGGTGTTCAGTTGATAAAATGATATCCAGGCTGCAGTGTGTTGTCTGAATTTGGAAATTCCTATTGCACAATACTATTGCTTCTTGTTGACTGGCAGAGAACAGCATGGTTTTACATCTGTCTTCTGACTGGATGAGTGTTGTTGCTAAATCAGAATGTGAGTGTGAACAGCCTCTCTTTTATTGGACAATTTTTAAATACACATTTTATCTGATTGAGCAAGCTTTAAACTTTCTTGTCTCTGAGTACTGAATGCAAGTGAAATAATCATTAGAAAGGAGAGCAAATATTGTGCAAAATAAGTGATTTTATAGATATAATCTAAATACAGCAAATAAGCACATTGCAGAAGATCAAATAGATCTTGGATATGCTACAGGCATAAATGTGCTTCAAGATCAAATCACTAACAAACTAAAAATGCCAACATACTAATAATTTCTAATGGCACTAAGTAATGAAAGTATCAGTATCACTAGAAATAATCATCAGAAATTCTAATTTTGTCATACAAATAAAATTATTACTCAATCATTTGATGATTTTTTACAAAATTAAAATTACTGCATTGTCTCAAGGAGAGAACCTGAAAAAACCCTCATTTATTTAGGTATGGCAATATATTAAGAAGCTGCCATAAAACTGAACCTTCACAAAGCTTCACTGGTGTTTGTTTACACAAGAAACATCGTGAAAAGTGCTTAAACTCAGTTCTTTGGCTGCAACAAATGAAGCTACTCTGTAGTAGGGCTGCAAAACTTATTATTTATGAAGAGCAGTGATAAATGCAGTGTCACGTGCAGTTAACTATTTATTTAAAAGTTAACATAAGAAGTGTTTAACAAAGGGAGAGGAACCAGGAAACTCAGTTAAAGTTGCAGATCTGTTCTGAAATCTCAGCATTGTTCCTTCTATTTTTCTCAGCAGCATGGGTTCAGGATGGAGTTGTTAGGTTTAAGTTAGAATTTCCTGGCTTTTTTTTTTTTTCGGTTTGTGTTAAACCTCAGTATTTTTAAACATACTTTCACAAGGGATTCCACTGGTCACTTCTTCTCCCTTTTCCCCCTCAAGGTTGTTTTTTGCATATGTAATCATTTTACAGATGGCATACAATAATTTGAAACAAACCCTTTCCAGGGTATCAGTTCCAAAGTAGAATAACCAGATTTAACTAGTGTTTTCTGTATTGTTTTTCCTGTGCTTTTCCTCTTTTTCTGTGTTCGAATCATACTGCTTTCTTTGGGGGGGTGGGGGTGGGGGGAGTGGGGAGGAGGGAGAGGGAAGAAGCACTTTTTAAAATGCTCTCCAGGAGGTCCAGCTCCAGGCTGACTTCTGCAGATAAGAAACAGTATCTAGCTTCCTCTCTCTTCTGCTATTTGCATGCTGCTGCTGTATCGTGGTATTCCTCACCTTCAGTGGCAGCATACAGCTGCTGCTTCTCTTTCCACTGAGATCCACTATAATGAATGGTACTAGCTGACAAAATGCAAACAGACCCTACTGCCACAGAAGAAGTTTTCTGTGCTTTTTAAAACATAGTGAAAATTTCTTCTTACCTGTGAGAGGTTGAATATGACAAAATTTTAAAGTATTAATGTGGAACTTGAGTAAAAAAATATTTTTTCCTCATTTGTAATTTGATTTAATTTTTATTTATTAATTTGATTTGAGTCTCTTATTTATTTATTATCTCACCAGCATGAACTGTAATGATGAGATGGAGTTCCCACACTTTCTTTATGCCATCTCAGACCATCCTTATGTGATGAGTTGGACTCTTGTTGCTGAGCTGCCTTGTAAGCATTTATGAAATCCAATATTGAAGTACAGGAGGTCGACTCTGAAGTGAAAAATTTCAGGCTTCCTAGTTTTTGAATAATGTTTCTTGATTCAGAATTGATGACTCTTATACATGCTTTTGCTGCAATGAGAATACACTCTTCTTCAACATGTATATCACAGCCCCTACTTTCAATTACACGCATGAAATTCTTCACAAGAAATCGCCCACAGGTGTTGCTGTCTCCATCCTGTTGAAATACTCCCTGGCGCTCCCTGGTGTTGGGAGGATGCTTGTCTTTCAAACAGCAGTTTTTAGGATTGGGCATGCCTCTGTCTCTGATTCTGATTCCAGCATTTGTTCCTTTTGTTCTGATCACCTTTTCAACCAGCTCTCCTAAACTGTAAGACAGAGAGTCTTACTGAAAGGGCGAAACCAGCTGTAGCTTTCAGGAAAATCATGAATGTTTTTGAGGCTGTTGATAAAGATGTGAGATTTTAAAGTGACTCCATTCCTATGATGTGGCATATTAAATCTTTTACACTGCACATTTAGAGTTACTCTGGGAACATTATTTATTTTCAGTGGTGAATTTAGTGATAAACTCTGTGGTTTAGTCAACTGGTGCAGGTATGTGGATGCTTCCTAGAAGTGGTTTTGAAAAAGCTAATCTTAATTTTATTTTCATAAGCAGTAGCAAAAAATGAAAACTGACCTATTTTTGAGTGCTTCTTGACTCATAAATGATTCTATTATTCCTCTTTTACTAGTATATTAACCGCTAAATCCAAGCTATGCATTACTTACTGCGCCAGTATTGTGTAACTGTCTCAAGAGACATGGTATATGGTATATATTGGTATATATTTTTAAAATCAAAATTGAGTTCACCAAGTTGCAGCAGTAGTTTTCACTTGAGAAGTGTAAAATCTGAATTTCAAATTCACATTCATGTAGGCTTCAAATCTGAATTCACTGCAAATGAATCACATTCTGTGATTACAGTTTCTTGATAAAAGAACTTATAGATATGAGCTCTCCTTTGTAGATTTAGTTTGTGGAATTTTCTTGCTTTCTATCAGTCTGGTATGTGTCCACACCATAGGGATCTCTGCTTTACAAATAGAAATTATGGATCAGACACATGGATAAGGCTATCTGCAATTCCTGTTAAAGGGAGCTTAGCATGCAAATCACTTGGATGTTTTCAAATATTTCAGCCAAAGTGAGTATGTGGTCTGACTTTATTACTGTGGGAAAGCCACAGGCAACATTTTCAGTTGTGTAAACTGATCCAGTAAGTTCAGCTTTGCTGATTTATGTTAACTGATGATCTGACCCAATGTTTAAGGGATACTAAACATATCAGACATATAATAAAAATAATTGTTGACTGACTGTTTCTTACAGAGCTCAAACACAGAGAATGGGCATTTAAGCCTTTTGTAGCATTCAATATTTTAAATGATGGTTGAATGCAATAGAGCTATTCTAATCTGTGCCAGCTAAGCATCTGACATGGTAGTTCTGAATGCTGTTAAGATCACTTGGCTGTTTCTGTTTATTGTAGTATAATACAAGAGCAATGGGACAGTTGGCAAACTTAAATGGCAACAGGATTACTATAGATAAGAAGAGATATTTTCCAAGCAGACAACTGTTGGGTAGTATCCTGCCCCCTAATATTTTAAGGTAAATAGATTAAGATTACAGAATCACTTTTTCCAGGATAAAAATATAAGCTGGTCCTGAGTTCTGTTTCACTTGTGAGTTGACTGCAAGTTTCTGCATGCTAGATACATGCTTTCTGTTAGGCATAGTGCTGCTTTGTTTTCATTATGGATGAGCACAATGGTGGTCGGAGGAAGAAGATTCTATTTTTCTTTGAATCATTTGACACTTTTCTCTGTCAGAGGAAATGATCCTGGCTCAAAGGACTCATCAGTCTGTCCAGAATTAGCAATTTCCAAACGACTAGGTCAATGAAAGGATTTGCTAGGTATCAATTCCTCAGCCTTTTAGGCAGTTTAAAAAGAACTCTCTTCTGGCATCTTTCCAGATTTTATATTGTGCCTGGAATTTCAGCCTCCAGCCTTTCACTTCAGTTCACTGGAGTTTACCCAGTGATCATTTGATGTTGATGTTTTGCTTTGACACGGTGCTAACATGATGTGCTGAGGATGGAGAAAATATCAAAGAGCATAAAAAACTCTTTTGCTGTTTAAAAATATTTGAAACCAAATCTAAACTTTGCTGATAGCTGAATCCTTTCTTTTTGTGATTTTTGGATCAGATAGACTTTTTATCCAAACTATTTATCCTAATCAGCAGTTGGAGGAGAGGAATGTTAAATAAACTATTTTATTCTGATTCTTTCTCTGGATGTTTACCAGGCTGTTGACAAAGGCCAGAGAATGTTTAATGGCTTGGTGGGGAGACTTGAAACAGAAGTGGGGATCACACTGGATGCTCCTTGTTTGCTTTCTTTCACAGTGCAACAAAAGGGAAATGATGACAGACCACCTCTTGATACCCAGTTTGATTAAGAAAATTTATCATGTTCCTTGTCACGAGTTCAAGTCTCCCACATTGAATAATATAAACATTCTCAAACAAAGCCAGAAATAGTCAGATAAGACTCAGATGTCTCTACCAGAGAATCGTATTGAGTCTAGAAACGTGAATGTGACCTCAAAATAACTCTCATCTAGAACTGGGGAGGATTTAAAAGTACATTAAAACCTTCTCCCTGTGCCATCAACTCAGGTCTCCCAGTTTGGAGAGAGGAGAAGTAGTGTCCTCCATTTCTGAAGTCCATTCATTCCTTTTGCTGACAGTAATCAGACACATAATCAGGAACTCATTATTTCCTGGAACTTTGAATTTGTTTTCATTCTGTCAGTTCACATATAGAAAATTATCCCCCAAATTAGAACAGCATTTTGGCAGTCACATTAGAGAATATTACAAAGGAGATAAAAGTGGCGGAGAGTAAAAATATATTTCAAGACTGTGTCATCAGATTTATCTTACCGAAGCAAGAAGGTTATTTTTTTGACATGAAGAGCTACATATAAACAAAAAATGTACACATTTGTCATTTAAAGAATTTTGCTCTGTTTGTGGTTTTGTACACTTCTGAGCTGGCACTCCAGGATGTAACTGAAAAAACATTTCTTTAGTGACTGACACACAGAAATCATGCATTTTAGTAGTGTGTTCTGGAATACACTTATGGTGGCCAATGGACGCTTTTGAGAAACAAAGCTGAGAACCTGCACTTTCATATGGAAAATTGAAGGCTGTGTTTGCATGAATGTTACAAGGAAGGAGTGGAGAGGAAATCTGACATCAGCAATAGTGCTGGTTTTCTGCCATCCAAATTTGGGTTGCTGTAGGAACACTTCAGAGTGAAGATATCCTCTATCTTAAATAATGGCAATCTCCACAAGTGTGACACATCCATTAAGTGGAATCCTTCCACCTGAAGCCAAGGCTTTTTAGAGCTTCAATACATCCAAACTGTGCTTTGAATTTTGAACAACCAGGAAAAAGAGAAAAGATTAAATTCAGTAAACAACGTGCAGAGGCAAATAGTTTTTCCAGCCTTAGAATTGAGTCTTAGTGCCTTAGCCCTTCATCTCTGGAGACCTGATTCTCATTCCAGGATAGGTAATAAATAATATGCTTGTTTGGTCAAGTGGTTATCTTCCGTTTGCCAACTTTTAGGGTTCTTGTTGTATATTGTAGAGTGGCTTTTCACAGGTTGATTATCTTTACTTTAGAGTAAACTCCAAAGCAGAGTTTTCAGCACACTGTGGTAGATAGGTGGGTGGTAGAAAAATAACCTTTATTTTTGTGTAATACATATGGTAGACATGTGGCAGAAAACAGAAAATGACAGGGGATTTAAAACACCATCAGAGAAAATCAAAGGGATGAAGTCAAATGAAGCAGATGGGCTTATGATGTTAGTGAGAGTTCATAGGAATCTTTAGATAGAAATTACATAATAATTTTGCTTGCTACATCTCCAGTAGTATAGATGTAGAATTTTTACAATAAAAGGTATGTCTGGTCCCTACAAATTCCTGATGCAGTTAAAAACAAGAAAAAAAAAAAAGGTCAAAAGCTCTGAAGGATGGATCATAGCTTAAATCTAGGGAATATTACTTGTACAGTAAAATTACCGAGTACATTCATGTAAAATATTGAAGAGTATTTGAAAAGGTATTGTCACATGGAATATTGGATTGTTTTGTTTGGAAACTTTTAAATCTGTAAGTATTCAGAACTTTGACCTAGGGGTGAGAGGTCAGACAATAAATATGGTTAAATGGTGAGTATTTCTCGTCTACAGATATTTCACCTTGGGATACGCTTCTTATATGAGTACCGTTTAGCTAGATAAACACTTTAATTACTGTAGAGAGCTGCAGTGTTTCAGAGGAAGACAGTTACTAAATACAGTCTTCACTCTAGACTTGAAGCTGGAGTGTAAATCCCTGAGACATGGATGTTGGAAGAGAAGGCCTGGGACTGATGTAATGATCTGTGATAATGAGTTTCCTCATGATGACTTCATATTCTGTGCCTGAAACTTGCCTTAGGCTGATGCTTCAACCAAGACAGTATTTTTGCTGTTTATTTAGATTGAAGATTTGTTGGTAAAAGAGTGGGATGTAACAGGATGCAGAAAGGACTTGGACTGGATAGGTGCCCTGAATCCTAGTGACGGCAGCAAAGGTACTACTTAAAGAGCTTTTTACTGTTGCCCTTGCCAGTTTGCACTGTAATCTCCCAGTATAACCTAGCTGAAACCAGCAGAACTTGTATCAGTGAATTTATCAGTCTTTAGACATTCATAAAGGTGGGTAAAATTGACTCTCTCTCTTGAACAGTACTATCTTCTGTGAGATACTGTTTTGATATTTGAGAAAATGAATGAATTTTTGCCATTCTTCTTGGCCTGTTTCAATTGTCCATATTCTACATTTTTTTTTAGTCTAGGCTATTTAGGCTCTTGTCATGTTACCAAACATCAGTGATAGAGGCTATGCTGGAAAATCTCATTCCTGAAGAAATAGGATGTTTTCTGGTAACAGATACTTCATAAGTCATCAGTGACTTGAGCATTTCTCTCTTTTTCCATGGGTAGGACAGAATATAATTGTTTGGAATGTGGATTCTTATTTCTCCTTTTACATTTGTTGACAGCTCTTGGCAATTTGAACTTTAGTATGGGGAAAGGAGTATGGTATCATGATGAATTCACTTGGAAGAGTATCCATCTCACTTACTGGACATCATTGGAAGTGAAGGGCTATTTGATATTATAAACTGTGTGGGTCTGAGGCATGGGTTAAGTTGAAGTTTGTTATTTTGGAGGAAGTAGAAACATAGGGGCATAACAGAAGTGGAAGTAACTTCCTGATTCTCAACCCAAATTTGCATTGGACTGAAGATAGATTTGAGGTCCTTGTGTATTCATACAGAAATGTTGGCTCTTGTGACAAACAGAATTTAGGAAGGTTGCCTTTAAATAAAATTCAGATAAACTTTGGTAAAGTGTTGATCAGATTGTAATACCACAGTGATTAGGTCAGAACCTGTGGGTAATCATGCAATTATTATCCATATTAGCAGATTCAAGCTGACCAATGTGCTTAGATAAAGAACATTTAGGTTTGTATAGGTTATATGAAAAAATTGAAAACTACATGTGGACTGGGCATCTGCACTGGAAGTACAATGCAAGAGGAATAGAAAACCAGCAGGAAACTATTGCAGAAGACTTTTCCAGCTAAAGACTTATTCTAGTGTTCAATGTACTGTGCCTACAGCACTAAGCAAAAATGTAAGCTTTTTCACTTGGTAGCTGTGCTGAATAAGAGAGAAATTACTTGTGCTGAGTAATACATTTAAGGTTATTTCATGTAGATATTTCAGTGGGAGTATGAATATTTCTGACATGATAGTGTTCTGATGACAATGTGAATAAAGTGCATGCTTCCAGATCCTGTTGACATACCCTTTAAAGACATAAGGCAAACATTTAAATCAGAGATGAGAGCATGTATGGGAACAATTTTCAATTGTATGACTCCATGCAGATTTAGTAGTAATGTTCTTTATTATCCATATATGTGTAAAGCTACAAGATCTGATACACAACTGCAGCATCAACATGGCATGGGCCAGTCAATTACATTTGGAACTTAAGAAAAGTATGTTCATGCTGCCATTTTTCTTAAACTTTGGGAAGGATTAATGAATCTAAGAAACATAAAAATGGAGTCAAGCAAAGTGATGCTGATCAGTAAGGAGGAGTGTACATCAGTCACTGAAAACGTGTGTGGTGGTAATCATCAGAAAACTTTGGGGACTGGAAAGCCTGCTGTGGCTTGCAGTACTTGTTAAACTCTCACCAAACTTAATTGGATATGAATATACTTCACTGTCCTTTGCATCTTGGAATGTCTTTTGCACTGCTGTTTGCTTATAGGATTTTTTATTATTATTATTTTCTATAAATGGGGACAGTATTTAAAGGGCATTACAGTGGTATTGGCACAGACTATAAAATTCATCAGATGTTCACTGCTTGGAAATACAATACACTCCCTCTCTCACTCTTTGATCTTTTAACTAGAAAAAAAAAAGGGAAATGACACTTCCAACCTTTTGTTTAAGGCTTTTAATTTAGCTTTATAACACACTCAGAGCACATACTGCTGTGTCTATTTAGTAGATCAAGAAACTGTGGGACAGAGAGGTTAAATGACTTATCTAAGTAGCAACAAAGACTCAGTGACAGAACTGGAAATAGAAGCCAAATGTCTTATCTCTCATATCTTTGGTCCAAGTCACCATTCAAGATTAAAAATCAGATAAAACTCAGGAGCTTGGCTGCTGAGGAAACTGGTAAGTTGAGTTCAGAGATTCTTATGCTTACAATTAAATTTGTTTGTGATTCAGGTGCCAAAATAGTAAATTAGATATAAATTCTAATGCAATTCTTACTTTTGCATGATTGTTTTTATTTGAAAGTGCAAAAGCAAATCAGACTTTGCAGGGGAGCATTCTAGTTTCAATGATATTTTTTGACTCAGGAGAGGCCTTGCAGGTTCAAAGTGGATTTTCTAGTTACAGAAACCCAACCCAGAAACACTGGATGTGATGATGACTAAATGGTTGCCGTGCTTACCCTCAGTTTGGGGGAAAAAGGCTCAGTCTGTGTTGCATTGATTTAGAGTGGTGAGGTGAATTTGTCTATTTTGCATCATTTGGGGGCACTGGTTATTCTAGTCACACACTTGTTGTTTACACTCAAAATACTCTAAAAATTGTCTCTTTTAACTAAATACTGCACAGGCAAATCTTCAGAAAAATATTTGTTTTCTCTGAAAATATCCTTTCTCACCCAGCTTCTAATATAGATCCTTCAGCAGTCTGTGAGTAACATGTTTGCAGTCAGCAGCAATCTAAATCATCATTATATAGCCTATACAAAATATCTGAGCCATCAAGACCAGTTGTTTGCAACACAAAAATGTTGTACAGTAAATGCAACACATTTCCATTGGTTTTTGACAGTTTTACTAAACCAGCCAAAGCCTGAATGAATTTTTAATCAGAATATCCTACTTGATTGTAGAAATTATATTTTCTGTTCAGGCCAGAGGTATGTTGTAGCAGAAGGCAGGGGCTAAACACAGTTGTGATGTGGAGAGCAGAAGCTCTGCAAACCATATGACTGTATGTGACCCAGAGTTTGTGGTGTGCTAAGTGATGCTAACTGGAGGGGAAAAGGAAGGAGAGAGTAGTACAGCCCTCCTGAGGTTCCACTGCAGTCTGCCCCTAGGAAGAAGCCTACTTCATGTGTTTAATTCGGATTTCTAGTCTTCAGGACTCTTATGTTTATCTATTTAAAAAATCTTTTTTTGTTTTAAAGAAACTAATTGGATGCTGCATCCACGAGTCCAACTTTGTAGTTAACATATTGGGATGCTTGGATTGGAGCCATCTCTGTATTTTACTTTCTGATTTTTGGAGCATTATGTCATGATGAAACCAGAGAAAGTGTGTAATAGATCCATCCCCTTGTTATCTGTGATCTTACTAGTTCCACAGCTTGCAAATCCTCCAAATTAAGTTCACATATCAGCACTTCAGTAGTCTTCAGCAACATCAGCTTGACACAACATAACAAGCTTTCTGATACTGAAACGAATGGCTGCCCTCTTAGTAGCAGTGGTATAAACTGGATTTAATTTCTTTAATGGCTGAGTAACTTTTGTTCAGATACTATAGGAATTTATTTCAAAACCCAACCCCTTATTGTGTGTGTGTGTGTGAATTAAAATTTGTCAGTGAATGGTCTCTTTCTCTGCAGAAAGCTGGAGGCAGCTGAAGTCTGATACCAAGCAGAGAAGTCCTACTGATCTGTATAGAAAAGAACATTGCAAATTTACCTGTTCAAAAGTTAGCAAATGATCATTGTGTTTTTATAGATAACATCAGCTTGGTCTCCTCCTGCCACAAGAACTGCAGTTAGGATGTTTAATGGCATAATCATAGACGGCACTTTTAGGAAGCATACTGAGCACAGGATGAACAATCCTCTTCCTGCAGCCCTTTGCCTCATTTACTGGAGACCTTCTAAGCTGTGCAGTGAGCGAGGCGAGGGACTGCAGGACAATGGGCTCATTCACTGCAGAACACTGATTCATTCCTGCATCACCTTTCACTCTGTGTGGGGAATGAAACCAAGGAGCTATCTGTGGAAAAAATAGTATGTGGTTTGTGTAATTAAAGATTGTATCATAATCTACAAGCACAAGAGAACTGTAGGACAGCTCAAAAGGCATGCTGGGTTTGCAGATTTCTTCAATGTTGGATGTCCGATGTTGGCACTGCCAGAATGGGTGTTTTCTTGTAGCTTTTTTGATTTTGTTGTAAGGTATACATGTACACACATGGAAGTTGTTGTTCCTTATGTTCATATAGAATTGACAGTAATTTTAATATGTGAGCTGATTAAATCTGAACAGGATTATCCATGTCAGTAAATGTGGCTTTTTCAAAACAGTAATTTTCATAGGAAAGCATTCTTCTTTTATTTTTTTTTTAATACTTCTTTTCTGAAGATTTCAGAGGAGATGGAAATATTTCAGGTCTGTCAGTGTTTAATTTCTGCCTCAGCATAAGCTTTAAAATGACATATAAAAATTGTTGCTTTGGATCTTTCATGCATTTCTTCCCAATAGAAAAGATGCTGTGCATCTGGACTATGTTTTCCATACTGCATGGCAGTCAGTCCCTGGGGAGCTATGCTAGCAGAGAGAATAGATCCTTTTATTTCAGTTTAGATTTGACAGATCAGATAAAATATGTTGATTCAGGGATATTGAAATAATTCAGCTAAAAAGCTGAAAAAGAATAAAGAGAAATTTTTAGCTTTTGTCTGAGTTAATTATAAAAAAAAATAAGTATCAGAATATTAGACTTTCCCTTGGGGTAGAATGTTCATATTTGATCAGCTATGCCACTTAGAGATTAGGCAAAGCAGATGCTTGTATTGCAAATTCTGATTAAGACATACCATCTTATTTTTATTTTTATTTTTTAATTATTTATATCCTATTTCAGGCTCTATGTGTGGTCTGGACAGGGCCTCAGTAGAGCAGAGACTTCAAGACTTGTGCCAAGCTGTGCAATGTTATGGTGGTCTGATGATATGGCTTGCTGCTATTTTCTATTTTAATAACAACTGTTTTCTTTTAACATTATGAAGCTGGCAGTTGTTAATGTTTTTAATTGAACTACCCATGAAATGTGAATGATAGGTGAAGGATGATCCAGAATTAATTAATAATATTAATAACAGGGCTAGAGTTTATTTTGCCTACAGATAATCCCTTCCCTGGGAGTAGCCAATAGTCTCAGCATTTGTACGTATGTGTCTCCATCACCACCACAGACCTTAATACTTTGTATGGTCTGTTTCCCTTTAAATGCTCCTTCAGACTTGAGTTCACATGTCTTTCCTTAGCTCATACTACTTTTGTATCAGAGCCAACAGCCTGACATCACTTCTAAAAAAGAATGAATGGGGTTAAAGTACCCAAGTACTGATACATTGCTCTTATGGCTGTTCCCCATAGTTTTGACTGCTGAGCAGTCAGCTATTGGTAATTGGTGGAGAGCAAACAGCTGAAATTCAGATTGTAGTTTTCTTGTGAACTGTATAACAATTTTCTTAGTCTGACAGTGAAATACTTCCTTTAGGAAGAGTCCTTCCTCATAATGTCACTGTCAGGAAGGTTACCCAGTCTGTGTTATTCCCACCCTAGACAGATTAATTTACAGAGGTCGTACTTGTTTCAAACACATACACATCTAAACTGCACTGTGGTGTGCTTACTGGTACAGCAACTCCAGCTCCCTGGGTCAACACATGTGAAAAGAGATTTGGGAACCTCATCCAGGACAGGCCAGTAGGCTCTCATTATCCAGCCATCTGGACCCCAGATTACTGCAGATAGAACATTTATGAATTCAGCTCATTTTATTTTGAGTTATAGAGTTTTGAATTCACTGTATTCCTTCATCTACAATAAACAAACACGTGTATGTGTACACACACTACTGCCTTTATAGGCTGTACCTACTTTCTCACTCACACTCTGATTAGCTTCACTGAACTTGCTCCTGTGGAAGTCTTATCATTCATCTTTCATGTGCTTCATCTCTGTGTGCTTATTATTTCCACTCTTACCTCACACTGCTCCTTCTCTTTCACTGACTGACTTCAGTGACATTTACAGTGTTACAGGAAGATGATTTCTCTCTTTATCTGTTTGCTAAATGAGTGTCATGACTATGTGTGGAGGGAGAAACCTGACAGTACAAGTATGGGAAGCAATTACACGTGATACACTCTGTAGCTTTTATATTTCTATTTTATATTAACGATTACTGTGAAATGAGAAGCCAGGCCTTTGAACAAAGAAATATATAACAAGCTGGGACAAGTGTGGTGAGGCAAATATCCATGTGGAACAAATATTTCTATAAACTGATTCAAGAGCACAGGAGAATTTTTAAGGGACTCATTTGCAGGACATAAATGCTGACCTTATGGAGTCTCTATGTATAAGAAGCTTCCTCGAAGTTATTATACTGTAAAGTACAAAATAGAGTTACATGGAATATTGTATAGAGAGCATTGCCTCCTGAAGCCTTATCTTGCCTTAATCTCTGAAACACGGAGCTGAGGGATCATTTGGGGATAGCCACACTGTCTGAATTTGGGCACTCAAAAGCATCCAGCCTGGAGGACTAGCCTTTCCAAACCCCTTATAGGGACTCAGTGGAGGATATGGTCTCATCTAGAGACTACTTCTGAAAAACTGCCTGACAATTGCCAGTTCTTCTCTACTTACTGGGGAAATATCAGGGAGGAAGACAGAATACTAAGTCAGTAGGCTCAGGTAAGTGGTGTGAAATGCCTGTATGAGTCCACACTGTCTTCTGTCAGTTCCAGCTATCTCCATGCTGCCACTCCCACCTCTCCACCTCCCGCCCCCCTCAAAGTTAAATTGTATGAAGATGTAGTAGAGTGGATTTTTTTCTGCTTGGAAAGCACAGGCATATATGGCATTGCAGGTGTTTTGGATAAGCCCCCTCTAGTATGGTATGTGCTGTACAATTGTCTGAGATTGTGAAGGACTGGGTGGCTTGAACCCGTGCATTACTCTAGGCAGAAGACAGTACAGCTACCTTGACATGTCTGGATTACCAGCTGAAAACAATCTATGACTCTGGCGAGTAATGAATTTAATTATATCAATTATTTACAAGTTCATACAACATGGAGCTTTTTGCATCTCAAAATGGTAACTGGATTTATGACTGGATCTCTATTCCCTGGCTCCTTGCTTTTTCTCAAAAATAAAGACCTTCTGGTTTCTTGCAAGATTTTTTTTTCCCTGTAGGCTTTTTACTCACTTCCAGCTCCTATTCATTCTTAACCTGGCTCTCCTACTTCCTTTTGACTTTAGCCTAGTGCTTTCTCAGTTAACCACAATTTCTCAGTATCTTTCTGTCCCCCTTTTCCAATTAAGTTGAATATAAATAGGTACAGATTGCCATTGCAGTTGTTTCTCTCAGTTGTTGCTTCTAGTGTCATGTTATATTAAGGTCAGATGCTCTTTGAACTGGTATTGTCTCTTCGCTTGTTAGGTACCTGGCATGTTTTCTCATGCTAGAAAAATAACAAGGTCAGTTTGCAGAGATTCCTTTGAAACGTTGCTGAATATCCTGTCTGGTAGGAGAGATGAACCTCTTTCTCTACATTTAGATAGTCATCCAAATCCCTTTTGTCTTAGCTCTCTTGTGCATTGTTCTGGGAGTTTTCTTCCTGTGGACAGCTCAGCAGATTCACGTGGACCATCTCCAGGTCAGTCCCTAGGTCTTGCTGCTTTACTGCTCCTAGTTAAGAACAATTCTGAAAAAAAGGGTCATTGTTGTCTCTGTTCCCTCTTGTTCAATTTGGAGGATGTTCTGGCACACACTAAGCTTCAGTGAGTCCCGGTGATCTGGCACTGGGTCTGGGTTTTGCTTACTTCCTAACTTAGGCTTATAGGCCAGGAAAATGTTGTAATGTAGTTTTTTCTCTCCAGTTAGTCCTTGGAGATTCCTCCTCTTCAGATTCAACTGCAGACCTTCATATATTATTTTCTCTGCTGTTTTTCAGCTCAGCAGATTTCTTGTAACTTCCTGCCTAATGGGTCCATCTCCTCCTCCTCACTCCTTCTATGAGAATGAGGTCATGGTGAGGTTGTTTACTCATAAGTCTGCTTCCATAAACCCTTGTCCTTTCAGTTTGTAACCTTTTAAACCCTTGCAGGACTTTAAACATTTTCGGCTCATTTGATTCTTTTCTTCTGAGTTTTCAGTTTACGTGATCAATCTTTATTTTTTAGTGTGTGGACTTGAGTGCTGCAGGATTCTTGTGCAAACACAGAAGACAATAAGTATGTTGTACCAAAGGTAACTGGATAGGAATGAGAAAGGATAACTTCAGTTTTAGACTAACAAAAAAAGGAAAGAAAAAGGGACATGTGGTCAGGACAGAGAGGCTCCAAAGGGCAGAAACTGGGCACCTGCTCTACAAGTGTTTCACAGTTGGGATTGATTGATTGATCCCAAAGGGCAGGGTTATAAGATTGTCACACCAAAGTCTAGCACTCATCCTCTTTTCCCACATCTGTACATTTGTAGCCACAGTTGACAGTAGGTACAAAACTATACTCACAAATTAGAGTTTGACCTTAAAAAGTATCTTTTTCCCTCTTCTGTATTCAAGAAGGCTTGGACACTTAGTGTGAAACAGAGACAGTAATTTAGAAAATTCTAGGCATTCTTACATCAATGGGAAAATGCTCCCTGATTTTAAGAATATCTAAAAGCTTTACCAGTGGTTGAAGAGCTGAAAGATAACGCAATGAGAAACTATCAAAATTGTGGCTATTTACCTTTGGGCATTTAAAAAATAAGCACCTGTGGGTGGCTGACCTCTCTGGTACTGGGAGAGAGGAATCAGAACATAGCAACCTAGTCTATCAAGTTATGATCCCAGATCAAAAGTAGCTAACAGCTGCTGGGAAGGGAAATAGGATAAGGAAAAATGCAGACCTTTGGAATGATATAAATCAAAGCAATAAAAACATTTTCTTAAGAGGAATCCTGAAGCAGCTGATATTGGAAAACCCAGTAAGTATATAGCTTGTGTAAATTCAAAATCTAATTATCTTTCAGGGTAATACAGATAGGCATTTGGGAGCTTGTCTGCAGTGTGCATTCTAGGTGAATTCAGAATAACTTTGAAAGTTAGGAGTTAATTATTAAGCATGCTGTCCAGAGCAGGATAAAGGTGATTTTGCTATTCACACAGCAGGCTTACTGCAAGTGAGTTAGGCAGATTTAAATCATAAGATCATAGAATGGTTTGTCTTGGAAATGTCCTTAAAAATCATCTAGTTCCAGCCTCCCTGCTATGGGAAGGGACACCTTCTATTAGACCAGGTTGCTCAAAGCTCTTTCCAACCTGTCTTGAACACTTCCAGGGATAGTGCATCCACAGCTTCTCTGGGCAACCTGTTCCAGTGTCTCACCACACTCACAGTGCCTAATATCTAATCTAAATCTACCCTCTTTCAGTTTCAAACTGTAACCCCTTGTCCTATCACTACAATCCCTGATTAAAAGTCCCTCCTCATCTTTCCTGTAGGCCTCCTTTAAGGACTGGAAGGCCTCTATAAGGTCTCCTGAGAGCCCTCTCTTCCCCAGGCTGACTAATGCCAACTGTTTCAGCCTTTCCTCATAGGGGATGTGCTCCAGCCCCTGAATCATCTTCATGGCTCTCATAAAACTACTTTTAAACTTCTTTTTTAATGGCAGGTTGGATGAACTGAGACACATCTACTATGATCCCTGCATTTACATTTATTTGTGCCATACATGTGAACTAGAAAAAAATCTACTTGCTACAAAATTGGTATAAAAGAGATGACTTTAAGCAATACTGACCTCACACACAATCAGTTACACTAGATGAGTTTCATCTCTTCCAGAGCCTTAAACATAGCTCTTTGCACAAGATTCTTCTCCTTGGAATTCTTACATTATACAAATTCCCTAATGCTTTAATTAACTATTATCAAATTGTGGCCTAGATTACACTTTTCATTCATCTTTCTTTCCCATAGGACTCTGAATAAATACTAATTAAAATTAGGCTAAACATTCAACTTTTAGGACATGTATTTTTTTTTTCCAAATGTATTTTCTTCTGAATAACAAATGTGAATACAGACTTATTTCCTGCCTAACTTACTTTCCCAGGCCTTCATGTTTTCTTCTTTTTTGTCCCTTTCTGTACGAAGGGAAGAAATAGTTTGTAGAAAGCTGAACCCACAAAATCCACTGGGTATTGTTCTATGCTAGAGATTGCTAAGCATAGTATGCTAACAATGGGCCAAATACTATACTAATTTCTCTGGGATAACCTTTGGAATCTGGGAAATGTGTTCACTGAAGGAGGGTAGCAGAACCTTATTGTACAGGAGAACACCCAGTATGTTTTCCTTAGCTCATTTGTCTATTCTGCTGTGTAAGGTTTCTTTATACTACTGATCTTTCACCTGGCAAGATAATGTAGTAAGACCTGGTGTCTTAAAACTATACAAAAATCCTAACTCATTAGGCCCTTCTGTTAGTATCCAAATAGCTGGCCAAAGTCTGATATTGTTATCTGTAATATGAGAAAGGAATTTTTCTGATTATGCTCCATTTTGGCTTACCCTTAAATTTTAAACTGATTGCTAACATGTCTCAAACACACACTTCAGATTTTCTGCTTTGTTGTGTGACATGTATTAATTGGAATTAAACATTCCAATGCAGTGAGCTGAGGGTCAAACATGGAAACATAAGGGTCTAGTAAGAGTATTTATATGGCAGTCGTGCCTACAGAGCTGATTAGCTCAGGGACTCAGGTCCTTAATGAAGGGAAAAGTTTGAACTGAGTGATAGAGAAGAGAAGAATGATGTGATAGTTTAGTGTTTGGTAGGGGTTAAGTCTGATTTTAAGAATGGGCTCAAACTTCTGGCTAATTGATATTGTAAACACACCTTTGTATAAGGCTACAGGGTGTCCTCTGCATGGCTGTGCAGATGGGGGTAATGAGGAGTGTGGAAGCACTTAACAAGTTTCTCACAGAACACTTTTGTGTATCTCAGCATAACTTTTCCTTGAAGCCCAGGCCAGAGTTCTCACTTTGGAGTTTCTTGGAAAGTACTGCATGGAGTCAGATAGGGGTTATGGCATTTATAACCCTAAATGTTGTTATTAGTAACATTTTCCAGTTGCTGACAAAGGCAAAGCACTACACAGTTGCTCCATAAACAAATATTTATGTATAATAGATGGAAAGTGTAAACAGCTTTTACAGTGTTTCTTAAGTAATTTCTCAATGTGATCAAGAAGTTAACCTACAAGTGTTTCTCCCTGAACAGACTAGTACAAGCTGTTGTTGTTACCATATACACTCACAGAATTAAAGTATGGCTTTTAACATTGACTTATAATGTAGAGAATCAGTACTGTACTTGGATTTCAGTGCTTGAACAAATGTCTATGAGGACATTTTTTCCTGTCTAATCTCCATTTCACTCTGTGTGGCCTGGATTACAGAGGTGCAACTTGGATTTTTTTTTTTAAGCTGGCAGAAAGATTTTCAGTGCTTCTCAGGCCTTTCCAGATTGCTTCACTTGTCAGCAAACAAAGGTTTTGCAGAACCTTATGACTAGAGGTAGTCAGCCCTTTTTCATGACTTGCTTGCATCAGCTTGTGTGTGGGCAAAGTAAAAATCAAGTATTGCCAAAATTCAGCACTCAAACATTATGAATTGGCTTCCAAACATGAAGCTAACTGCTTTAAAATTCATGAACTTAAAAAAAAAAAAATGAAGAGAAGGTCTTACCATATGCTCTGTGATGGTTGAACATTTTGACTCATAATCTAAAATTTTTCCCTGCAGCCAATACAAACCTAAATATATTTTAAAGGGGAAAACTGTACTTAAATTCACGTGTCTTTGCAAGATTCCAGAAGTTGGGCTTTTAGGAATACCACCAAATAACAGCAGACTTGTAGTAAAATTACAGTAACTGCTGACATTGAAAGTGTGCAATCTGCAGCAAGAGCAGTGCAGGTTTTGGGATGAGGGCTGACAGCAACACCATTTTTTCTCTGTCATTCAGTTTATCCTCTAGCTGAGACCCAGGGGCTTTCAGTAACACTTTCAGCTTTCAGTGCATGACTAGAATGGGGCAGAAAGCAGCAACCTCATTTCACAGAGTATTTGGATATTTCTAGCTTTAGTTTCATTCATGCAAAACTAAATGTAGACATTCTGTTTGAAACAGTTCATCTCAAGTGCTCATCTTCAGACTGTTTTACTTGAAGTCCATACTAGAGAGAGGGCTTTGGAAAGTGGCATTGGCCACCTGCCCTTCAAACATCAGGTTTGTTTGGTTGCTTTTGGGGGATAACAGATAAAAGAAAAAAGTATTTTTGGTTCAGGCTGGAAAAAAGAGATAGATCCCAACTCAGCGTTTTTTTGTTGTTGTATGGATGAAGAACTATTCTTTATATCAGAGCAAGAATTTGAACCTCTGATGTCCCAGGCTTTTGTAACAACCATCATGTAAAACACAGTTTAATTCCTCCAGCAGAAATCTGCCACACACATACAAATACAGATTTGAGAAGCTTTGTTTTCATTCCAGTGTGAAAAGACTTTCATGTTTGGGTTAAAAAAAATAATAAAAAAAAATGTTCTGGAGTCAGTAGTAGTCTGGAAGCCTTAGAAAGCTCCAGCTCATAGGGAAGTCTGCCTGCCCTGGACCCTATGGGACAGGGAGTGTGGGAGTAAGGATCCTCCAGCTACTCCTTCTGGCTCCCAGTTCATCTGGGTGTGCTTATACTGGGCTGGATATAAACACAGTTAAACAGGAGACTGGGGTCTGCTCCAGAATCTTGCTGGTATCTGACACAATATTGACATATAGGAATTATATCTCTATAACTATACTGATATAGATCTGTCTCTCTCTCTGCATATATGCTTAAATGTACTTATGCTTATAAACTTTAAGAATTTAATTTTGACAAATCCCAACTGAAGCAAAAATTGCTTCTGAATTTTGGTGACTTACTCTCTTGCTGATGTGTCTCCTGTCTAACTTAGGTCTGAGCCTGCCTGCACTAGTAACTTACTCAAGAAAGATCCCAAAATGTGTCTTCCAGCTGAAGAATAGCTCTTCTGCTATCTGCATATTGTCAATCACATGGTTCAAACAGAACATGTTTCTTCTCTCCTTTTTCAGAAAGAACAAAATGTTGACTTTTGACACATAAGTTGTACAAGTAACAAGGAAGCTGGATGTGTGTTTTTGAAAAGCACCAGTTTTGCTTTTCCCTCTCTTTGGGAACCTCCCTGAAAATTTGACTTAGTTCCAATTTCTTCAACAATTGGCTAAGACATAATTCCCAAATTTCCCTTTCCATCTCTCCCCACTGAATAATATCCTACTTCCCCTGACCTATCTCCTGAGTTTTCTGGGAATCTTTAGACAGACCACAATAAACTCAGTATTTTCAAGATTAAAATCTACGGCAGCTTCTCTTCTGCCAGCCTCTGACCATCAGGTCTTGTCTTTTTTTTTTTCTGTTTAACATCAATGTTAATGTCAACCTTTCTTTCTGTCTTTTGCAGCTAAGTTGTTATTTACATGCATCCCACACATCCAGACCCTTGTGTATTGTTTCCCTCTGCTTGGTCTTCAGTGTACATCCCTTTCCCTTCATTCTCCATTGCCAAGATTCTGACTTATACTGTGCTTATCTCATGTCCTAACTGCATTTCTTTTCCAGTTTACCCCTCCACAGCATGCCATGAAATCACTACATATAGCTCCTGAGAAATCCTTCCTGTGCTTTTTCCTGACCACTCAGGAGGAATTGAAATCAGATGAAGATGTGAAATTCAAGCTTTCTTTTCCATATTCCACATTTCTCTCACTCAGTTGTCTTCTCCTTTGCCATAACCTAAAGCATCTTCTGAGCAGTTTTACAGAGGCTATCTTTGTAGTTGTTTCACTCCCATTTTGAAGTGTTCTACTTCACAAAATCTCCAGTTATACTGCTGTATAGGATTAGTGATTTTTGGCCATGTTTAACCACTGCTGATAACTTATTACAGAGATAAGATTTTTATTGTATTTTGGCACAGCCAATGATGCACACAGAGAGAACTATTTATATAGAACTCAAGTGTTTAGCTCTGAATTACCAGACTGCATTCATCATTCATCCATCTCTGCATCCAGAGACTTTCTGTAGCAAAGTCTTTTACCAATAGGAAACAGTCATTCTCCCTTCTTTCTTCATGAACTCTCCAAAAAGAATAAGTGATTTATCTACAGCAAATACACTTTTGAAAACTGGGATTAGATTGTTCTTTAGCTATTGCACCATTTGGTAAAAAGATATATGAGTCTGTGTCATTTCATCTTCTCAAAGCAATAATGGCTTGTGGCTGCTCAACTGTTAGGCTTCATAGCCCTAATTCCTAGGCAGAACTTCTGGAATCTGCTTTCTGAGATTAGCAGTGCCCTCTTGCCTGATTTTAAACAAAAATAATTGGAAAGGCACATGTACCAGCTTCCAGTTTATAAGAGTTCATTATTTGAAATCCCCTGAGCTCCTCCAATTAGAAAACAACTTTTTGACTTAATATCCTTCAATTGTTAAAAACTTGCGTCACTGAGAGATCACAGTGAAACGTAAAGGTCCCAGCACATTGGCACTTGATTGTGAGGGGATGTGATTGTTCCACATTTAGACTGGAAAGGGTTAGGAACTCCACTTCCCAATGTGCTTAATGAATGAAAGGAAAATTGGACCCTTGAGCCAGAGGCAATGACCTAACTGAGTGAAAAATGTTTGCAGGTTAACAAGGGCAACTGTTCCTTGCTATAATTCCCACTGGAGGTGAATGACAAAAAAGGCCAATAAACCTCAGACTTTGGATTATTTATTAACCTGTTTTCTTCCTAGAAGAAAAGACCTTACTGTAGATCTTGGAAGACAGAACTGAAAAAAAAAAAAGTGTCCTTTTACAAAGGGTATATTAATGACCACGTGCACTGCTTAAAAGGAGTAAGCTGTACTATTTAGTGTCATTGTACTCTCTGTGATCAGTCAGATCTTTCAATAGGTAACTTCACTGGGACTGAAACACATGGGGAGTAAAACTAAAATTGCGATTAAATGACACAAATTTGAACCATATTAGAACAAAATGTTACTGGAAATGACATACAAGCATTGTTGACACTGAATTGGAGAAATACTTCATGTGTTGTCTTTACAAGGACTGCTTCCTAACATGCTGACACAGCATATCTGTTGCTTTCCTACAAACACTTAGAAACTAGGGTGTGGTGGGATAGCCAAGTGTCCTCATGCAGATTGGAGTCTCTCTGGTTGGAAGTCATGCGATTCACTTCTCACCCTGGAGGGCCGACTTCCTTTCCAATCTAAACCATTTGTCATGAAGTAATGGAAAGATTTCTGTTGTCTTCACTGGGAGCAGGTTTGGAGCCTAACACAGGCAATGGAAAAAAATTGCAGGGTAGATGCAGAACAGTGCAAGAAAAGCCTTAAGACTAGTAATAGCCAGTAGAGCAGCTGTCAAACTACCTTTACAAAAAAATCTAAGTGATGCCTTTTCAGGAAACAATGTAGACTAGTCAGAAGAGAATTGAAGGGTATGATCCAAAGTTGAACTGTTTCAGTGGGCTTTGTATTGTATTAGTCCCTAACAGAATATACAAATAACGTATTGCTTCCTGTATTTGAAGTGCCAAAAATGAGACAGTTGCAAGTATTCTGCAAACCATATGTCTGAATCGGTCTGAGGCAAGCAAAAGGAAGGAATATGCATTTACATAATGCTACTCTCTCTGCAAGATGGATATGATACCATTAATGCATAGCTGTATTTTCAGTAATGGGAGCTGCATTTGTCTTTCATGTTAAAACAAACCTGTGTTTTTCAGAATGCTCTTTCCTTACCCTGTTCTGTACCTGCAAATAAGAAGGTGAGCGTTGTATTTGTTGATTGCTTTTCTCTATGAATGACAGAAAAGCCTCCCTGCTGAGATCTCGTCCTGAAAAAGCAGGATTGAATTTGTATGGTCTCTACCTGTGTGTTTGCAAGTCTTACTGATTTCAATGTGGCTAGACAATTTACATTTGATTATGAATTCTTAGCTAAAGAAAATATCTGAGAGAGGCAGAGCTTTGTTTTTCTGTTGCCATGACTTTTAGGTAATGCAGGTCATGGTACTTTTGTAAGAAGACCTAACTTCCGTTGGAGTTCTTGTCTGCTTTCTTGTATGAATACAGAGAGGAATTATATTTTAAAGATTAAAATTTCTATAAATTAAGATTAGTTTAAAATACAAGGTGTTCTAGCACTAAAAGGGCTTTTTATTTTTACTTTAAAAATAATATTTAGCCTATAATATTACCTTTAACTTGATTCTTAAATTGAAGTTGCATTTTATGCAATGCCTGTGTCAGTCAAATAAAATGTCCATTGACATCTGTTAGCAATGAGCACATGAATGTTTGCTTGTTTGGGACTCTGTATATGCTTTTCTTCACTCTTACCTAAGCCAGTAAGCACCTGATTTCTTAATAGTCTTTTAAGAATTAAAAAAGGCTGCTCACATTTTGAGATAGACTGCAAGACTTGAAACAGGACAATCCAAATAATTGAAAACAGTTGTGTAAATAGCTGAGCATGTTATAGAAGAAGCAAATATCTGTGGTAGTAATATGGCAAAGTGGATAAGTGAAGTCTGGACAAAAATTCATGTATGAGAGCTTGTATTTAAATGTATCTGTAAGGGTAAGATTCAGACATGCAAAGCAGACCTTGCAAAACATCAGATATGTTGAGAGGATTATCTGTGGCTGTACTGGGCCCCGAGTGACTCACGTTGTCATCTTCTCACAGAGATCTGTTCTGTTCTGCAGGGTTTCTCCTGTATAAAATGAGTAGCTTGCAGGAAGGCATCATCTGTTTTGATGTGTTTTTCCTGCAATGGAGAAGGGAAGACAATAGTCATTAACAGTCTTGGAAGGCTATTGTAGATCCTTAGTAATGTATAACTGTAGTATAGAATTTGTTGTCTCTACTGCAGTCAGTAGGACTGCCTGTGTGTACTGCAGACAGGTGAGAATTGTACTTTTACAAGTGAGTGCAACACCTGAGCTAAACTTGAGAGTCTTCAATAGCATAGTAAGATACTCTGACTTCAGAAGGCAGAGACCAGCTTGAGATATAAAGAATTGTAGAATCTTTAAGGTTGGAAAAGACCTTTAAGATCATTGTAAGTGGAAATCTAAGACTAAGCTATCTCCTTAAGTGCTACATCTGCATGTCATTTAAATACCTCTAGGGATGGTGATTCTACCACTTCCCTGGCAGCCTGTTCCAGGGCTTGACGACCCTCTTGGTGAAGGTTTTTTTCCTAATATCCAATCTAAACCCACCCTGATGTAACTTGAGGCCATTTCCTCTCATGCTATCACTTGATACTTAGGAGAACAGACTAACCTCCACCTCACTACAACCTCCTTTCAGGCAGTTGTAGAGGGTGAGAAGGTCTCCCCTTGGCTTCCTCTTCTCCAGGTTAAACAACCTCAGTTCCTTCAGCCTCTCCTCATAAGACTTATGCTCTAGAGCGTAAATCATGAGATTTATTGCGCCTCTTTAGACACAATCCAGCACCTCAATGTCTTTCTTGTAGAGAGGGGTCCAAAACACAATATTCGAGGTGTGGCCTTAGCAGTGCCAAGTAGTGGCACTAGTCCTTCCCTAGTCCTGCTGGCTGTGCTATTTCTGCTATAGGCCAGGATTCTGTTGACCTTACTGGCCACCCAGACACACTGCTGGTTCATGTTCAGCTATCTGTTGACCAGCACCTTCAGGTCGTTTTTCACTGGACAGCTTTCCAGCCACTCTTCCCTAAGCCAGTAGTGTTGCATGGGCTTGTTGTGACCCAAGTGCAGGACCCAGTGCTTGGCCTTTTGGAACCTCATACAATTGGCCTCAGCTCATCAATCTGGTCTTTATTTAAGTCCAGGAAAATAACATCCACAGGCTGAACATCCACAGGTGGAACATTGGAACAGGTTGCCCAGGGAGGTGGTTGAGGCTCCGTCCCTGGAGGTGTTCAAGGTGAGGCTGGACAGGGTGCTTGGCAACCTGATTTAATTGGAGATGTGCCTACTCACTGTAGGGGGTTGGACTAGATGACCTCTAAGGTCCCTTCCAACCCTGATAATTCTATAATTCTATGATTCCCTCATCCACTAAGAAGAGCATCTTGTCATAGAAGGAGACCAGGTTAGTCAGTCAGGATCTGCCTTTCATAAACCTGTGCTGACTGGGCAGCTGCTCTGATGAAGGCATGCTTGAAAGTAGCTGCCCAGGAGCATCTGCCAGTGCTGCTCATGGAGATTCACAGACTCATGAAATAATTAAGATTGGAAAAGACATCTAAGATCAAGTCCTTCTGTTGACCCAACACCACTGTGCCTGCTAAACAATGTTGCGAAGTGCCACATCTACGCATTTTTTTAAAGGCTTCCAGGGATGGTTACTCCACCACTTCCCTGGGCAGCCTGTTCCAGTGTTTAACCACTCTTTCAATGAAGAATTTTTTTCCTAATATGCAACCTGAACCACCTCTGGGCAACTTGAGGCCATTTCCTCTTGTCCTAGTTCTTATGTCCAGTCTTCCTCATTGCTAGCACTCCTGAATTAGTTGGTGTTACAGCTGTTTCTCACAGCTTGAGCCCTGGTTCAGCTGTTGGGAAGTCTCATCATGAAGTTGTAGATACTACAGAACCTTTCTTATATCCTCTCTTTATGTAAAGCTAGTGGTCCTATGTTTGGTGCCTAACATCTTCATCCTGTGTCTTTGTCTAGACAAACCAGACATTTGTGATTTTAAGAGGAAATTAAGTGAAAACTTGCCCACTGTTGCTGGATATTAGCTGCAAAGTTCATCTCTTGTCTCTTTATTGCATATTCTGGGGATCTGTGAAAGTCTGAATAGTGGATCTTTTTATTAAAAAAGAGGGGGAAATAAATAAAAATAATTAAAAAGAGAAAATAACAAAGAAGATAAATAAAAATAAGCTGGTGAGTAATATTTAGGTTGGTAGAAAAATGCTTCTTTGGGAAAGTAGCCAAATCCCTAACTATAAAGGGGTAGGAAGAAAACCTTTTTGGTACCATGAAAAATTCATGAGTGAGTAGGAGGTCAGAACTTCAGTGACTTGTAATTCAGCTAAGTTTGTATTAAACCCGTATATGAACTTTTGAACTTGATTTTCTACTACTTTCTAGTTTAGGATATTGGTAAAAAATTATTAAGTATGAAATATATCACTTTCCTTCTGAATTATGTGGGATATTGGTGACTCAGCTGTACTGTTCAGAGGTTGGAAAAGCTTGCTGCTCCCAGTTATAACTTATAGTTCTTTATGTCTATATACTTCTGTTTGTAATTTAAGTTCTTCTATATGTATTGTTTCAGGGTTAAAAAAATACAATTTTCTCCTTTAGAGTACTTTAAACATGAATAGACATTTTTCTCTGTTACATTCTAAACAGATCAAATTAAATTCTGGTATAAATTTAAGTAACTTAATCATAAAAATTCTGGACCCAAATTTTTTCTTTAATTCCTAAATAAAGTCTTTTATTTTTTAACTCATTTTTTGTAGGCAGCTATGCTACCAGTTGACTACCACTTTCAGATGTTCTGCTGCAGAAAAAAATTGGCCACATACTGGAGTTTCAAAACATAGTCCATGTGTAGTAAATAAAGGGTTTGTATTTTTTCCAACAAAAATGAAATCTTATTTTCTTTACTGGATACTTTTCCCAGGCAAATAGTGTGCAAACAGAATAGGCCATGAAAATTCACTGACACAGAATTCCATAAAGGTGTTATAATGACCCTAAAAGCCTACTTATACACCAGTTGTTTCATACAATATTTGTAAATCCCACAAATGTTGCTATACTTGCTTACATTCATATTATCATTGGCTCTGATCTTGTCTCATAAATTAAGTAAAGTTGAATCTTGTCAGTTCTTGGATAGGAGGCCTCCAAGGAAAACCCAGATGGTGCAGGCATTGATAGGGATTCAGTGGGAAGACCACCTACTGTGTTTGTACTCATATTTCTTCTGGATTGAAAGCACTGTGTTTGGAAGGATGTTGCCATTTTTTTCTGAGGTTAAAAATTAAGAACCTGACCAGAAATAAGTATTTCAAAGCATCATAATAATAATAATCCTATCACATCTTGGATAAAAGTAAAGAAAAGGTTCAAAATGTTGCCAGTTGAAATCAGAAAACTACTGCAGTGAATTGAAAATGTCTTTTTCCTTTTTTTTCTTTCATTCTCTCTTCATTCTGCATCTGTCCACCCTCTCTGTGAAATATTCACTGATAACTAACAACTAAAAGCAATTTTTATCTTCAGCAACATTTCCTGTAAGCTCTTATAAAACACTCAAAACTCAAAAAACACCTCTGCTACAGAAACGGGGAATTCCCTCAGCTGGGAATCTATAATTTGGTCCTTATCTTATTGTTTCCTTCTGCACCATAGGATGAAGAAAATGTTAAAATGTAATCCCTTTTGCTTTATTTCCTTGACAAATCTCATCATGTCTTGTGTCTTCATTTTCCCTTGAGGGCTAGGATAACTGGTTACACCAAACCTCTTTGGCAGAGTGGTGAGGGGTGCAGGCACAGAAAGATGCTGCCTGAAAACCTTGGGCCAGGGGCACTATGGCAACTGAAGCATGATTTACTGTGTGTTGTCCCAGTAGTGTCTATACTCTCCTTATTGCCTCCCAATTTACTATTATGGTGCATCATGGCATTACAAGTTAAGGACAGAAAGTAAAGAGACTTTGCAGACTGTGTTTGTTGACTATTGTCTTTTGCCCTTGATAGGGCTGTGGCTTAAGGAACAGCAGATATCCTTGTGGGCAAGTATAGTTGTCTTCACAACTAAAATCTGAATGATCTATTTGTGAATTTTGTATGGAGTTTGAGAAGATTATAACTGTTTTCTGAGGTTTAGCCCCTAGAATTTTAACCTGGAAAGAGATTTCCATAATCTAGAAGCTTTCAAAGCTTTAGAAAAAATATCTTTGACATTGATAATTGGCCAATTTATTCATGTCTAAAAATAATGGATTTTTTCCACAGGGGACTTTAAAGACAGATTTTGCCTTTTACTCTTGGAGCCCAGTTGCTGTCAGTGTGCTGTGTCAGAGTGTACTGTGGAGTACAACTTCACATGCAGTTGCAAATATGCAGTCTATAGTGAGTTTTCCACCTAAACATGAGGAAGAACTTCTTTACTGTGAGTGTAACTGAGCACTGGGACAGGTTACCCATAGAGATTGTGAAGTCTCCTTCCCTGGAAATATTCAAAACCCCTCTGGATGTAATCCTGAGTCACGTGCTTTAGGGGAGCCTGCTAGAGCAGGGAGGTTGGACTGGATGACCTCTGGCAGTCCTTTCCAACCCTTACCATTCTGTGGTTCATTGAACCTGATCTTAATTCTTCATAAACACAAAATAGTTGTCAAGTCAAATAGTATTTTAAGGGACAAGGATTTAAGTCACAAGGAACTTACATGTTCTGAAGACACCAGCAAGAAATCATCACCAAGTATGGAATAACTGTAGGCTGTAATAATGTGAAAATCTCTGCTCATCGTAGGATTTCCTATTGACCGGGGGAGATGAAAGAAGAGGAAAAGGAGAACAGTTAATGAATTTTGCTTATAGCTTCTAAAAGTTAGAGATAGAGGTTATGAATATGTATTTTGATCTTTATGCAGGTGTTATGCAAACTTTGCTGCTTGGAACTTGACCTGTAGGATGGTATCATCTTTAGGTTCCAAGAATTCATGTTGTTCAAAACTAACCCTGGTTCCTGGATAGTAAAATGGGAAATCTGATTTTCTTTGCTAATGTTTCAGTTTTAGTAACTATTATGACAAGGATGTTAAGAATATTCTTAGTGTAAACACTGTTAACACTAAACTTGAATAAATTAAACTCCATATTTTCACTGTATGCCCTCTGAAAATCTATTAGTGTAAATACTGAGCTACGCTTGACACAAGGTTTGCTTTTGTGAAGACAACAGAGTAGGGTGCGTTTAGAACAATACTGGATTTCTGCTCGCTATCAAGAACAGCAAATGAATCAGAATTGTTTTGGTTGGAAGAGACCCTTAAGATCATCAAGTCCAACAGTTAACCCAGCACTTCCAGGTCACCACTAAACTATGTCCCTAAGTACCACATCTACATATCTTTTAAATACCTCTTGGGATGGTGACTCCACCACTTCCCTGGCAGCCTGTTCCAGGGCTTGAAAACCTTCTTGGTGAAGACTTTTTTTCCTAACATCTAACCTAAGCCTACCCTGATGTAACTTGTGGTCATTTCCTCTCATGCTATTGTTGTTACTTGGGAGAACAGACTAACCCCCACCTCACTACAAACTCAGCCTCCTTTTCTCCAGGTTAAAACAACTGCAGTTCCTTCAGCAGCTCCTCATAAGACTTGTGCTCTAGACCCTTCACCCAACCTTAACACAAATCCTCCTGTGGCTGTTAGACCATCCATTGACTCCCACTGGATGAGGTCTGCAAAGGATCTTAGTGTTCCAACCGTGTTGTTAACCACAAGGTAGATAATATGATGCCAACAGATTTTTTTCTAGTTTTTGTTTGTGTTTTTAAGAGAAAATAACATATACAGAAGCAATATAAAATAATATTTTTGTGCTTCTGAGCTTTTCAAAATTACCTGCAGCCAGAACTGAGGCTGGAGGTAATTCTTTGTAGTATCTGCTGATTTCAAAGATTTCCTTTGGTGGCAGGGGAGGAAAAGGTGCTTTGATGCTGCAGTGTGGTTTTGCTTCCCCATTTTCAGAATGAAATGCTTTGATATTTCCTGTCATCTTGTTTCTTATTTTAGATAATACATAATATGAAAAACTAAAATCAGCTTTAAAAGTTAAACCCAAAACAAGCAAACCAGCTTTGTAGGACAAGTTCAAAATTTCTTAACTTCAGAATTTCCTCTGGAACCAGTATTCTTTTGGCATCTCTATGAAAGGCTGTGCTTACATGTTTATCTGCTGTTTTAGTTGGAGAAAATTTCATTGTGCAGCATGAATTCATTAAGGAGTGAATCAGGACTTTGTAGCAATGGGAGATACTCTTGCTTGTTTCAGAGTCTGGGAGATGTGCTGAATGAGTCAGGAACTGCAGAAGGTAGAAAGGCAATCTGGCATGTACAGCAGCTCCATGGTGCCTTGAAGAGCTGAGTTCTCTTCCTACCACTGCTTCCTGGGAGATGGTGCAGGCCACTGTATTAAAACTGGCTTCGCAAAGGCAGTTCAGAACTGTTTGTTGTTTGCTTTCTGGGTGTCCGGTGGCAGGGGCTGTGGAGGACCAACCTGCAGAACTTCTCAACAGTCACAACTGTATCTGAACTGAATGGGGAAGCTATAGAATACTTGCCATGATAGGGTTTTTTTTTACTCATTCTTAATCATTAATGTGGGAAATTGGTCTGCCAGCTCTAGCTATGGTTTCTGTTATTTCTGAATTGAATGTGGATGGTGATTTCCCCTGAATTTATAGGGATGTTACCATCATTTGTAGCTGATTGAAACACTATACAACTTGAAACACTATACAAAGTCCTCTTCCATTGTGAAATCTGAGAATATCAACACAAGTTCTTTCTACAGAGTAAGAGACTGAGGTGTATACCAATATGTGACTTGGAGTCACACCTTGAATTACATAGATAAAATGAAATATTCACTAGGTGCCTACTAAGAACATCCCCAATGAAACAAAGACCCTAAGAAAATAGAGTATGAGAACACCTAGTGCAAGACAGTAATAGTCCTGTATATATTTAAGGGCACTGAATTAACATTGCTCAGGCAGCAATATTAGAAGTTGTGTATTTTGACTGCTTTGCTATGAAACTTCAGTGTCCTTTCATGGTAAAGATGTATTTAAGTGCATGTACGTAATATGTTGACTGGAATATTTTATCAAAAAATGCTTGAGGTTGGTATAAAGCTTTGGTTTATGTATCTTAGGTGCTGAAGCTGACTGGAGTAACCTTTGTTTTTTCAGTCTTGTATGTTTTCCTTTTTTGACTGCTAGTGAGATTCCTGTTATACTTCAGTGTTATCATTCAGCTGTGAAGGCATTTAAGGACTGCTGTGTCCAAATGAAGATTTCATATTCCACAATCCTAGTAAATGGGAGTAACCCACTTATAATTGCAGTCTGCTAAACTGGAATATCCAGCTCAAAACCAACTTCTTCTAGAACTTTGGGGTTTGATTCTAGATTTGTTAAATCTTACTACCTCTGGGAGGTTTTTAGAAATGAGACTGTCATTGCAGAGTCATTGAGGGGCTGACATTCAAAAGGCATGTTGATATAGTAGGAATTAGGACGGATTAAAAGCTCTGATGGGAGGATAAAAGAGGACACGCTGTATATGGTGATCCCCAGATCACCTCTTCCTCTGTTTGGGTTTCTTGATGATATGCCCTCTCTACTCTTAACCAGAAACAGGTCCATATGATGGTCAGAATTTTCAAAGTTGATTGAAGACTCAGAATATTGTCAGGTTCTAAGTGTTTGACATTAAACATTGTTAAAGTTGCCAAACATTCAGAAAGTGCTCAACACCTCTTTTATGAAAACCTATTTCCTTGGAGCCAGGCCTATAAAATTACTGGTCACCTCAAAACATATAGAGGAGTCTCCTTTCCAGCTAGCAAAAAAACCCCAGCTGGGCAAAACTGCTATAGCTTACATCAGAGCTTGGCAGGATTTCACTACCTTCGCTTTCTTCCACCAGTGATGCATAACAGTGATTAAATAAGTTCTGTCCTCCTTTTGGTTTAAACTGTTCAGAGGCAACTGAGTTAAATCAGGCTGAGTGCTACCTCTGAGTTAGCCCCTCTCCTCAGCCCAGTGTTCCCTCCTGGCCTCTGTGGTTTCGTCTGCAAAGAGCACCTCTCCATACTGCACTGGTTAGCTGCTGCTGAATTTGTATGCAATATGATGTGAGGTAGCAGATTCCCTGGCCCACAGGTTATGTAATTTGATAACTCTAAAAGATTACTGATGTATTTCTGGTGCTCCAAAAACAAGTATAGTGGAATATTTACAGAGTAAGATCTGGACATGATCTTTGAGTTTTTTATTCTGCGTGTAGCTCTGTGCTTCCCATGTCTCTAAACAGACTCAGTTTAATATCCATCACAGATATACTGCCATGTCCAAGCTTCTGGCAATCCCTGTTATCTGTCACACTGATGTGCTAACAGGAAAATTGTTCTGCATTTTTTGGTGGAGAAATAAAAATTATTGGCATAGGTAGTTTGGAAGAAGCTTTCAGGCAGATATTACTGTGTTTCAGAAGCATTTGAAGAGAGTCAAACCTAGTCCACACATATGTTCAATTTCACATGGTGTGCTGAGGCCAGAATTTGGGGCCAGCTTCTCCTAAGTCTTTGGCATGTGCTTTTCTTCAACCACATTGAGCACTGGCTGTGTGCATGTGCTTCCACTGTTGTGGCTTCAGCTTGAGAGCCATATATATGTTTCTTAGCCTCTCAGTGCCTTTTGTTGAAAAAAAAAAAACAACAAAAAAAGAATATAAAATAAAAATATGTCATTTGGAGTTAAGTCTAGAAAAGTGATTTGCTGTCTTTTGGCTTATTAAAATGCAGTAGTACCAGAAAATATAATGTGACAACTACTGCTTGATTTTTGCATCTACTTGGGATGGATTTTAATATTGTTTTAAAACTCAGACGATGTAGGAAATGAAGCCTCAAACTTATGTATTCTCATTGCATGTAAACTAGTACTTTTTTGTCACACATGAGGACAGACATTAAAAACAACTTTATAAAGTATTTATGAGGTTTTGATTTACCACAATTATTTTCTCTGGCTTTTAGTATCTCTGAATAGTATCTTAATGCTAGATCATATTTTCTGACAACAGAACACCAGATACACTGTAATGATTTGGCATTCAGCCTTTTGGAATGAAGGCCAAAACTGGCTAAATAAATCTTTTTCAATAGCAAGAAGCAATGATTGCACTGTAAACTCTGGATAAATCTGTGATATTACAGAAAGCAACTGTTTTGCAATAAATTGACTTGAAAAAAAAAGATCTATGGAAAAAATTTCCCGTGCTGGAAAGATGCCAACATGGCATTATGCTACCAGAATCTTCTATAGTGTTGTGACTGAACATTTAATAATGTGACAGAAAGGGTTTTTCTTGATTATTATGCTCAAGGTTGGGTGAGAATCCCAGAAGGGAGTAGTATTTAATAGAAATGTTAACTTTATGAATAACATATAAAACACATTGGGATTCCTACTAGTCAATTCTACACATGCTTAAGAAAAGGCAGGTAGTCTGTGAAATAGCTTGGGGTCATGCTAGGAGAGATTTCTATCATGAGAGGCAAAGCTCTGAGTTACTTTGTATTCAGCTGGAGACAGTGGAGTAAAATATTCACCAATGTGCACTTACTGCTAGTGATGTATGACTGTAAGTGTTAGAAGTGATGCAAGAGATCACGGCTGTTGCGCTAAGCACTCTGCAAGTGTGTAGATAGACATCATCCTCACCCAGAAGATCTGGCAGAAAGGGAAGCAGACATTTAAGAGAAACGACTTAGGGAAGCCACAAGCTGCCAGTGGCATCAGTGGAAGAGGGAGTGGTCCCAGCGGCTGAGCCCCGTGGTGTGAACTGTGACTTTCAGTCCACAGGAGGGTGGGTTGGTTTGTTTTCCTTCAAACTTTCACGCGTGGAAAAACTCATGGAAATGTTTGACATGACTGTGCAGCTGTACAGGTCTCTCCAGCAACTTTGTGTGTGTGTTGGATAGAAGAAACAAGAGGGCCCCATGGCGCTTCTCAGGTCAGGGCCTGGGAGTGGAGGGGAGGGTGCCCTCTGTGACCCCCTGCTGTAGCTCTTGATGAGAAACTACCTCAGGTTTGCTTTAGAAAGGGTCAGAACCAGCTGAACAAATGAATGGCTATTTGGTGTAGTGTTTCCATGTAGTTCAGGTTAATAGTTCAGTTACAGGGCAAAGTCTAAATCCATGTTCTCCAAATAGTATAGCCTCTGCCTCAAATTAAATAATACTACTAGTAAAAGTAATAATATAAACAACAACAATAACAATAATAACAGCAATAATGACAATAATAATAATTATTATTATTACTACTACTATTATTATTCGACTATCACTTTCTAGTTAAAAAAACCCATCCAGATGAAGATGTCAGGCAAATTGGAGAGAGAAAGACAAATCAGGATGCAGAAAGCAACACTGAAGAGCAATGAAAGCTTTTGACAGCTCATTAAAGCGCTGGGAGGGCAGATTTTATTTCCTTGGCGTTTATTAAGACCCTTTGCTTTACCCTTTGGAGCTCCGGGTAAAACCAGACTGACACAACACCTTGCTTGGTCTCCCCTCACTCTTGCCTTGCCGCTGTTGTGAGGCTGTCAGCTTCCTGTCCCAGCCCACCAGGCTCACCCTGCTGCACGGCGCAGGTCACTGTCCCTGGGAGCAGGCAGCATCAGGAGTCTCGCAGAGGGTGGTTAGGGAGGGCTGCAGTACATACAGCGTGCAGGGAGAGGAGACTTGGAGTATATCCAGAGTGAAAATCTTAGAATCTTAGCAGCTGAAGGATGTCGAACACTCACCTTAGACTGTGAAGGGTCTGGGACACTATCGGGGTGTGTGTCAGGATAAGAGGGGCACCATGGTGCTCCAGGGACCACACAGAAAACTATATGATTGCAACTGTATCGTGGCTACCTCCTCAGTTACTGCCTTGGGTTTCAGCCCTCACACCGCATCTGAAATGTAGCGATGTCCCAGCATGATGCACTTAGCACATCCGAATCTTTAATTATTATCCTCCCCTCCACACATGTAGAATCACAGTTTCACCTGCTCATGTGGCACCCACATGTGCTGTCCTGAACATGAGCGTGTGAGCGGCTTGGGATCACTGCCAGTCTGGTATCTTCTTCTCCTGCCTTTGTTCATGCTCTTCCTTCAAACATTGCTTCTACATTGCTTCTCTAGGTACCTAAATAGAAGTGCATTGACAAAACAGTTTTGCCACTAATGTAATACTTAGCAAAATCATTGTTAACTACTTCAATAGTGAAAAGTGACTTTTAAATAAAAATAGTTAGAAATAATCCTGTGTAATAGCTAAACACTTGCCAAGGAAAGGAAATGCAATTTTTTAATCTTATTTTTTTTCAAGTTTACCATAATTTAAAGTCACATGGACGTTAAGTAAGGGCTATTCAGTGAATGAATGCCAAGTGTTGCTCAATAAAAACACAACAACATAGGTGTTGTCTCAGAACTATGTCAGAAAAAAACCCCCATTTTTATTCTGAAAAATACCCATTCCAAGTATTTTCACTGTCATTGTGTAAAGACTATATCCTACTTCCTCATACTATAACATTGTTAAAAAGTTATTGAGTATTTAACTGCATTTCCAGTATGAAGAAGTTGATCTGAGAAAAGCTTCAAGAAAGAGGTGAAGGCAGGAGGATGTAGGCAGCAAAAAGGTTTGAGAGAAGCTGAGAATGAATTTATGTCCAGCAAATGAATGTAGATAAGAAAAAAAGGAAAATCCCCAGTGGGAAACATAGACTTCAGGAATCAGATACTTGCTGTGAGTATTAATTAGATTAATTTGCTTCTGGTCCAAACCAAAGTATACTGAAGAATGCAGAGAGAGGAATCAGTGATAGTTTTTGGTTCCTGTTGTGATCCATTTGCATTGTTTGGGGGCTTTATGGGGTTTTTGTCACAGAGGCTGGTTTCCTCCACCAGTCTTGTCCTCTGGTAGGCTGGCAGCATGGTGAAGCATGGGTAACAGCATTGCTTATATTCTTGTAGTAAAGGTAGGATTTGGCCCTTGTGTTTGATGCTGTGTCTCTGAGTTCAGGCAGTAAGTCAGACATTCAAGGTAAGGGGGCCAGAGGGCTGTTCAGCTTTTTTCCCAGCAGCTGTTAACAGAGCTTGCAGTGCGTGCTTCAGATGCCACCTGAGCGGAGGCAGAGTGATTTAATAAACTGAGAGCTATCTTGGGACTTTGCATCCTTTCCTGTCTCTGCCATTGCTCTCCTGCTGAATGACCTTTTCAGCATGATGCCTCAGTTTCTTCAGCTGTAAAATGGATGCAAAAAGAATTGCAGAAGCAGTCAGTAAAGTGTTTATCTTTCTAGAAAGAAAATGTGATGTATAAGAACTCTGCATTTTTTCAGCTTATGTGGGATGTTTTAGAAGAGAGGGCAGGTTTTGTGTTGTCCTATTGTCTCCTCCCTCATCCTTGCAATAGTGTAAGGATGCTGTAGTGTGTTTTTTATAATTTCTGCTCTTTTTTTTTTTCAATTAGTTCAGAACACATGAATATCAATCTGCTTTTCAACCAGTTTTGCATGCCTCTTCCTTAACATTCTCACAAAGCTGAATGTATATGTGGTGTAAAGTCCCTGTCAGGGCAGAGGAAACTGACAGTTAGGCAGCAATTGGTCATATGGCACCAAAATAGAGGTAGGGAGTAGGTGAAAAAACTTAAAATTCACTGTTCAGGAGATTTTTAGATATGCCAAAGAAGGAGGTGTTTGAAAAGCATTCCAAAACTGAAGTGTGCAACACTACAGACACTTATTTTAGAAAAATAGATCTTAAAATTAATAGAATGCTCTCTATTTTCATATCAATAGTGTATTCAACATTTTCAAGTGATACCAAGTCAAGACCATCACAAACATCTAACCACTGTCTAACTGTGCTGACTAGTTATTTCTAATCTGATAATAAGCAGTGAATTGGTTAACAATGTTGGTACTTAAATGTGCATGTTTATACTTCAAGGCTGACACTCCGGTAAGATGAATGGGGGAAGTTAACTTCTCTTGATGCTATTGTTTTAGCTGGTAAGGATGAGGGCTCAACAAGATGAAAGTATGTTGGTTTACATTGTCAAGGCTATCTTCACAACCAGAAGCTAGAAACTTCCTTTATTATGAGAAAACAAACACATAAATTCTGGGAAATAGAATAAACCCCTCCATTAATCTGCAAGAAAGCCTTAAATCTTTCAGATTCATGGATTTGCTACCTATAGTAATTTTTTTCTTCTGTATTTGAACTCAGAGTTTGTTGTGATCAGACAGCATTGTTACTTGCATCCATTGGTGGACTAAGAAATGACAGTAATAAAACCAGCTACAGCAGGCCTCAAAATGTAGCTTTTTTGGAAATGGCAAAGAAGCAGAAAGACATGCTAATAGAATGTTACCCTGTTGTATTGAAATTTGTTCAGTAAAATAAATGAGGTCCTGTTCTTGGCTCCCCTTGTCTTGTCCAACAATACAGGATAACTCATTAGGTCTAACTTTATACCAGCTTCCCAATTGTGAAGCAAGAATGAATGTGTTCTGTACGCTTTCTAAAAATTCAGATATGCAGATGAAAAATTATTTTGTAATCCCTGAGCACTAAACTGGGTGACCTTTATTCATATTGAAATAATGAGGACTACTCACAGGGTAATCTGCTGTTCACTGTGAGCAAGGGTGACAGAACCCAGGCTGGTTTTTCCTTCACCCAAAGAATACTTTTGAAGTGCTGTTTTCATTAGGATTTCCAGTTCCATTTGCATAAGCTTAAAGGGTCTTGAAAAAGAATAAATTTGCAGGTTAGCGAATGATGCTGTATGTTTGAAGATATCCACACTCTTTAACTTAAACATTGAGTATATCTCCAAATACCTGTATCTCATCCTTAATATTACTGCTGGGATTTTCAGAAAAATAGCATGTAATGTCAACTCTGTACTTAAACTGTAACCAACATACCCTGGGGAGCTATCAAGTTATCAGTCTTTAGTACTGAAAACATAACACCGGTTTAAGCATAGCTACTCAAAATGAGTCAAGTTACAGCTAGGTTATGCTTTAGTGAACTAAAATTAGTAAGGTATTTGCAGCCAAACAGGCAAATTCAGAAGTGTAGGTATTTGTAACCAAGTTCCTGATCCTATAAGCTCATTTTATTTAACCCTGTGAAAATGGGTTAGGTGTACGCACACACACACACGCAAAACCAGCTGTGAACACTGAAGTTCTCACTTCTTTTTCACACAGAGCCTCAGTCTGGAATGGAAATGTTAGCACTCAAAATCTGGATCAGATGCTAAGGTCTAAGAGGTTTGGGTTTGGAGTTTGAAGTTTGGTAACTTTAAAGGGAGATTTTATGTATTCTGATCTAACTTGAAATACATGATAATTGGTAGGAGATAAGACAAAATCTTCCCTTTCAAAACTGAAATGCTTGGGACTCAGATATCTCCATAAATGTTGTCTCTTTCTAAAGGAAAAGAAAAAATCATGTGAGAACTAAATCTGTGCAAGTCACTTCTGAGGCAGTAGCAGAGGAAGTGTCTTAGGTGGCCTGGGTAAAACAATGAGCCTTGTACTATATACACTTTACTTAAACATGTAAAGACAAATTTACTTGTCAGATTGACTCCAAAATTGAGAATTTGAAGGCTTGTGGCAGCCAGTATTTCACACTTGCATTTACCTTTTTTTCTGTGATTCTGTAAAGATCATGTCTCTCTATTTTCTGTCCAATTGCACTGGTGAATCTCCAAGAGACAGAATGGATTTGGCCCCAGGTGATTTGGTCTTTTTTTCAAAACACATACATTATATCTGGGCCATTAATTCTGGGAGAATCTAATCCCATTTCACTGTTGATTTTGGAAGGAGTAAGTTATGCTTTTCAGCCTGTTTAGCAAGGTTGTCAAATGGCCTGTCTATATGGACTCTCTAACACATGTTTTGGTTAAATTAAAGATGCAGGCAACAAACTCTAAGCTTGCTTTTTGTGACACTGACTGAAAAGCCAAAGAACCCGCAGATGCCGAAATGAATTCTACTGCTGCTACTACAACCTTTAAAAAGCCTGTACAGAAGGAAAGGCAATTAAAAAAATCCTTATTACTGTTTGCTTTATGCATGTGTATGCAATATTTTATTTTGAAATGAAGATGTTCTGAAGTACAGCAGAGACACAGCTGTCCTTTCCAAACTGTACTTACAAAAGAACACTAGACACAGTTTTACAATGTTTCTGCACTTAGTCTTATGATAGATACAGATCCTTCTAGTCATTTTGTTTTCTAATGAGAGATACTTGTATCCTTTTCTCAGCATACTTTCCTGGCCATCACATAATTTTGTGAGTAGGTACATAATATCTGTTTATGTTAGAAAACTCTTGTTTCAGTTTTCCTGATGGGAAACTAAGGTCCAGAGAGACTAAGGGACATGAGTCAGAGCAGGCTGAATGATCTTGTGTTTAGGTTTAACTTCTAAATTACTATATATCTCTCCTTAGAATAAATCAACGAATTAAACTGCTAACTGCTTGTTTGAAAAGCAAACCAAACCTTGTTAATTTAATTTGGTAAGTAAAAAACCCCAACAATCTAGGATATTTGTACATTTAGCCTCATTTTGATGTGTATTTAGGGGAAGGGAAGAGTGACATTATTTTTACATTATCTGTGTATTTGGCCAATACCTGCCTTGGCAATGCTTTACTAATAATGTATACATTTTGCCTTTTAGAAAAGCACTTTCCTAAGGCTGAGAAAAGCTTTGAGCACAACAATGTGGTAGGAAACATTTAAAAATGAATACATATAATTCCTAGTTGATAAATTCTGTGTTGAAAGATACACTACTTTGCAATACATAAAAGACATATTCACCCTAAAAATGCACTATTGGCTGAGAAGAAAATTAAGGCAGCAATAAAAATTCACATAACTAAACCTGAGAGTAATAGCAGTGAGTTTAAAACTGACTCCAGGGAAATATGGACAATTGATACAGGAAGCTGAAGGTATCTTTGAAAAACACTGTAGAGGATGGAGGAAAATCAGAAACAATACTTTAACCATATAAAGAAAAAGTGAGATAGTAGTAGTAGTTTAAATCCTGTAGTCAGCAAGGATAGTAAAAACGTGGATTATGATGTGCAAAAGGCAGATGACGCAGATGTGCTTGTGCTAATACACATCTGGTTTCCTAGAAAAAGACAGGACGAGCTATTTGTAGGTTGAAGCTAATGAAAAGTGTTTTCTAGCCCATCAGAAGCTAGAAACAATGCTGAACAAATGCTGTGACTTTTTTTGTTCCAAATTGGCAGGGTCAGTTAATAATGTTAGTGCTAGCTAAGGCAGTTTATTTCAGCATAGTAGTATTTTTTCAATTACAGAATGCTGGTGAAATTGCATAAGACTTAAATAACACATTTTCAATTAAAAATCTGTTAAAAATCATACAAAAGACTTACTAAAATTGAGGTAATAAAGAAGTAAGTATGGACATAGAAAAGAAATATAGGGGAAAATATTTATAATGTGGTCCTCTATGAATGTGCTTTTTCTCCAATGCCATTCAACATCTTTAGTAACATCTGGAAAATGGGAGATTGTCAATAGCAAAACTTATAGGTGACAAAATCAACTGGTGAACAATTAATGATGATGAAAGGGGAACAAGCTGATGAGGAGTGCTCATTACAATAGCTTCATTAAACCAAGATATTTTTGCATGGCCAAACCTGAGGCCAAAGCACAAAGAATTTATGTAACACTTATTATTGTGGAACTGGAGCAGGTACTGTAGAAGAGGCTTAACTAATAATTTTTAAGTAAACTACCAGAATGATGCTGTGTTTAAAATATCAAATGCAATGCTTTCATGTCTGAGTAAGGGAATATAGATGGAGCGGGTGATAGAATCAGAATCACAGAATTATTGAGGTTGGAAGAGATCTTAAAGATCATCACATCCAACTGTCTATCTATCACATCGTGCCACTAAGCCATGTCCTTAGATATGTCCACTAAACCATACTCCCTCTGTATGCAGTTAGTGAGAGCATTCCTGGAATACTCTGTAGCAGTTCTAGCATTTATGCTATGAGGACAGTAACAAACTAGAATGGGCTCAGAAGAAAACTGCAAGAAAGATATGAGGTCTGGGAAATATGCCTTATACTGAGACCCTAAAGAAGACTGATTTACTAAAGATTAGAAGGAGACTTTATCACAGTCTGTAAGACCTTCCATGTACTTGATGGTCTTGATTGGTTCAGTTTAGTTAACTAATAAAGTCTTTAAAATTATTTGTTCACTTTAATTGTTGTTACTTGATCATTATTCAATGAATAATAAAGATGGAACTATTGGAAATTTAATTTTGACAATTCTGAGCTGGAAACAGAGCACAAAGATCAAGTTTGGTACAAATTCTGACATAGTAATGTGCTCAATTTTCCATCTGTTGCACTTCTTAAACTGAGCTGTAGCATATCTCTCAGAAAGACACCCAGCCTAGAAAAGATATGGTGGCTGATGCAGGAATTGCTGGGTTCTGCTCTCTAATTAATATAGCAAGTCAAATTAGAAGACCGAAAGGTGTATCCTGACTATAAAATCAGTCAGGAAAAAGTACTAAGGTACATGGTGGTAAAAAAGACAGCACATATGTACTCCAAAAATCACTATCACAATAAAAAATACAGTGGAAAGGGAAAAGGGTGTTACATGACAGAAGAAAGAATGGCTGGTTTTAATGTGTTGCTGACAATTAAAAGACTATATTTCTGATACTGAGCCTGCCTCTCACTTCCTTACTTTGTCCAATTCAAGTAGTTTTTGCTAGGTACAGTTTTGTCTGATTTAATTTATAATTTCTGCTGATGAGCCTGAATTAAGAGTGACCATTGAAAAAAAATCCAGGATTTGAAATATAGTTGTTGTGTGCACCAAGGAGGCACAGAGAGTCTTTCTTTTGCTATTCTAGAAAGAGCTGGACTGCAGATGGGTCTGTCTGAAAAAAGTATACAAATATATCTCACGTCTGTTTTATGGTCTTCTGTCCTTAAATCAGATTCTCCACAGGCACTTCATTCTACTCCATTGTTAAAGGGATGCATTAATGGCTACAATATTTTGCAAGGAAAGACTAAAGACATTAAGACTTTGGGGTTCTTTTGTTTGTTGTTTGGTTTAGGTTATTTTTCCTAAAAGAAAGCATTAAGGTCTGTGGTGAGAAAGTGCTTTATAGTGGCAATGGCATGTGTATTCATTTAAGAAACATAAGTCCTTTAGTGTCATCTGGTAATCTTTGGGAAGGCTCATAGATTCAAATGTACATTATATTTTGTGATCTATGTGTATGGGTCAAAATGCAACTCTGTTGGCTCAAGTCCCTATATAATGTTATCTACTGCACTAATGCACTGGCTTCATTTCTGCTGTAGTTTAGTCTATATTACTGTAGTCTGTTATAGGAGGCAAACTTCTCTTTAGTGACCAAAAACATAGAAGTTTTTATGCTTTGCTTCATTTTGAGAATATGTCCCTGTTAATATTTCAAGATGTCTCATTAAAAGACATATGCCTTCTTGGGCTGGTTACCAAAACAACTTGGTGACAGTCTTAGTCACAGACACTTTACAACTTCAACCAAAAGATAATGTTAAAATGGAAAGCTTCTTTAACTAGGCAACCATTTCACAATTCTGTAACTGAGAGACTTTATCATTTACATTTCTTGGTCTTCACTCTGCTTCCTTTTACACATCATCTGCTGGTATTTGGTATTTGTTAAACTTTCTCCTCTATTTAGAATACTTCTTGAGCTTGGAAACTTTCCAGGGGAAAAAACCCCACTTTCTATGAACTCTGATGAATTGTTTTATTTACAGTGAAATTTAATAATTTCAGTTCTAAATACAGAGACTGTGCTTTTGTTTGTTTGTTTGTTTGTTTGCTTATTTTGTTCTTACATCCCAGTAAACTGTTCTGCAAGGGTTTTGCTCTTTTCTAAACAGATCTGGCCTCTTACAGAAAGTCTTTAAGGATTTAATCTATATCATTAGAAAATACTCCAAGGGTGGGAACATCTGGAAATAAACTGCATGGCCCAATTTAGCACGCTTTGCACTGTGCAAGCTTGTATATTATTTCAGTGGCCTCTGGAGCTGCCGTTCTGGACAATTCTTTTCAGCCTGGACCTCAAAATGACTCATCCTTTCTATCCTTTGCTCCCCCAAAAATACATTCATAACATTGAAAATGTGAGGGAAGATTTTCAGCATATTAATGTATAGCTTACTTTTGGTTAGAGAATACTTTGCCCAGTGTAGCCTGTGTTCTTCCATGTCAAGGCTTCTGCCTCCCCGCGCAGCCATGAAGAAATTTTTTCCTTTTCTCACCAGGAGAGTCATGATGGCAAGGATCTTGCTCATTACTGCTGTATGGTGTATTAAAGGCATCTGTATTGAATCATTCATTTGTACAGCAGTTTGTGCACAGCTTAGTGAATGAAGCAGTGAGCTAATGAATGAACATTCCTACTTAAAACAGACATATATATCTTTCAAGTTGTATTCCTTCATCTCGGTGGCATACCTCAGCCCATTGGCTCAGTCCAAAGTAAATCCATAACATGTCATAGCTGGACAGACCTCTGATGAGGTTCTTTTCAACAAGTTAGCATACTGTTAAGTCATTATTTTCAAGGTCTCTAACACAGAAGTCCCTTGTTGAACAACTTTGCTTTATTTGGCCCACTGTGTGAAGGCACGTTTGAGTAAGATTTTTAATTCCCAATTCATGAATATTATTCCAACACAAATGTAAATCTTTGTAAGCACTGGACTACTACTGTGCATTCTAATAACATATGGAAGATAATACTGTGCCCGTTCTTCATCACTTAATTAAAATAATTGCTGGAACAGCTTTATATAGTAATATATGTCTTTTTTTCCTAATAAATTTTTGTAGTTTGAATAAGTCATAGGGAGGGATTTTTACAGACTTGTCAATGGTGGTGAGTCTTAAAGCAATAACTTCAGTAACAAGACACTATATTCATTCCCAGTTGGACAGTCTTGAAGAGGCAGAGTGACTAGTGGTGCAAGCTGCTGGCGGGGCTTGTCTAGGGATCTTCTGGCTCCGCACTGGAGAGGAAACCAAGGCTAGAGCGTTGGTTGGCTCCCTGAGCCTCCTACTTGAATCTAACCCATCATGTTTTTAAAACACCCGAGTAACTGTGGGTGTCTTTTGGAGGAAGTAATTGCCTTTAGCATTCTTTTCCTATTGCTTTCTGACCATCTCAGTATACAGTGTTGCCCTTTGTAATAGGAATGTGAACTGTACATGAGCCTAAAGAAAATTAACAGTGACTCAGAAAATGTAAATTATCTGGAAAAACCACATTCCTCAGGAAAACAGTATCATGGAGACTTGATTATTTCTTCTTGTGGAAGGGGCCAAGGTGTTTTATGATACCATACAGTTGTAGCTGAGGTTGGCTTATAGCCCAATCAACTAGTCATTCCTTTCTGGTGTATTTCTATATTGGACTTATGCTGAAATGCCCACAAGAGATTTGGGTAACTCTCTACAAATGCTTTTGCAGGTAGTGAGTGTTAATATAATTTAAAAAATCTGTTGTTTTCCCACTCCTCTCCTACTCTTCACCTCTCTTTGTGAAAAAGGTAAATCATTCAGAGGTTGCTTTCAGCAACCTTTGAATTTACAGGAAGGGCTGCAGTTCCTCTTTGCACATGATGCTTTCTAACACATCACAGGCATCTTAAATAAAAACCATAAAATCTCACATGAAAACAAACAAATTCCTTTCCTCCAAAAATAACCACACAGGGAGTTGCTATGTGCCTAAGTATGCTAAATACAACTCAACCAGTAGTTTGTGTACCAATTTATGTTCACTGAATTGTGGATATTCTTTTTTGAAAGTGAGGGCATAAGACTCCTTTCTTCCACCAGTGCAAGCTGAAGAAAATAGTCATAACTTGCTGTCAGCTGCCTAAGGAAATGTCACTTAACCAATGTTTAGGATGATCGATTGCGTCCTTTAGATGTACCATTCTCTCTCCTTCCTCTCCAAGGAGATCCATTCTCAATTTTTTACCCTTAAAACCTGTAAGAATCATAACAAAAGCTTCTCACTTAATTAATCACTTCCACTTCCTCCATTTTATGAGCATTTACATAGCATAAAATGTGGTGCTGATGGCACTCTGCTCTCTGCCCACATGTGAGCTCTGGAGCAGCTGTGTTGGTGAAGCAGGCATAAGTGCATGTTCAAAAATTAAAAACCAAAACCAAAACAAAACAAAAAACCCCAAACAAACAAACAAAAAAACCCAAAACCAAAAAAATCCTCTCTCAACTTCTTTTAGAAATACCTATATGAAAAGGAGTTTGTCCCTCTCTTCAGCATACAAGATGATTTCTGAAGTGTTGCAACAAGTTTTGGATGATCAGCATTCAAAGATAAATGAGACATCTATGTCACCTTTCTATAATCTGACATTAAAAGTTCTGGAATGTTTAAAATTACTGACAAACCTGCATATATGGGTATTGGGAATCCTGTTACAGCCAAAATCGAGTGGGTAGATGTGAAGACAGCCTAAGCCCAGCTTGACCAGCTCCAAGCCATGGTTATAAGACTGATGACTAAAGTGCCTCCTGCAGGTCTAGTTGTCTCCAATGCACTACGCTACTGCGGGGCTCATTATGCTGGGATACCACACCAGCCTTGAGGTACTATTTGCTGTGTGCAGTGTCAGGATATGTGGAAAGTGAGTCTTTTAAGGCCTTCAGTCATACAGCACTGTTATCTCCACTTTAGTGCCAGCTATACACAGTGTGGACTAGTCTCATAACATACACAGGTTTTGGTTGTCACAGAATATTAGGAGCTGGAAGGGACCTCGAAAGATCATCCAGTCCAACCCCCCTGCCACAGCAGGATTCCCTAGACCAGGTCACACAGAAGTTTATTTCTGTTATTTCATAACAGAAATATCTCTCTGAGCCATCTCAGTTGCATCTGAGTAGCGCTGGGGGTGCAGGATAATAGAAATAATAAGCTAATAGTGTTTCTGAATAATAATACATCAGTGTTCACCTGCAATATGCCTGAGCTAATTACTCTTCTGGATCCAAACATGCCAGCCCTGGTCTGTCTGTGTCTATAGCAGAGACAGTAATTGTCTGCAGACAGTGATGTGCTGTTACTACCACTTTGGACATAAATAACAAGTCAGCTTAGTCAGGAACCTTCCATTCATCAGCTTGTACAAATAAGAGGAAAACCATTTAACTATTAATTGGTTTTTGTTGTTTGTTGTATTTTTTTTTAACCTTGGTGTTACACCTTTACATCTTCAGTTAAGTTTCCAGCACATTTTGTGTTCTGCATGGAATGCACCAGTGTCAGCCAGACCCAGCAGGAAAGCTACTGCGGTTAGACACTGCTCTGAGAGAAATAGTATTTGATCCTGTCAGAGATTCTACAGGTCAGTAACACAATGCTGAAAATGGACAACAACAGAGGGAAGTTGAAGGAGAAGTGAAGGAAAAAAGCAAATTAACAAGCACATATTTGATATTTCCACAAACTACTCAGTCTCCAACAGCCTGGTCTCAGGGACTTTTTCATCCGTAGTGTTTTCTCTTGTTTAATAGTCTGTCATTATTGCCATAAGTTTAACTGGTAACCTTGTCAAACTTCTAGCATCCACAACTTCTGTTGTTCCATTTGTATGAACAGTTAGTGATCTTTGATCATTGTGGACCTGGTGTCTGCTACCTTCATTCAATTCCCACTAGTTCCTAAACTGGAGGAGAAAAAGTCATTAAAGTCATTTCTTATTTACTCTTTTCACACCACTCATGATTCCATAGTCATTTATCATACTGCTTCTTAGTTCTGGGACCTCTTTCTGATTTGAAAATTAACCACTGAATTTTGTGTTGTCCCATTAACCAATTCAGATCTGGAGACCTTCTCTCTTACTGCAAGGCTGTCTATGTTTTTTAAGAGGTTTTAGTGAAAGATCTTCTCAAAAAAGAGGTTTGTCTTTTTGCTTATATTTGTTAAATAAATTTCCTATGTAATTTCAGTTTCTTTATCCACTAATTTTACTGTTTATTATACTTTTACTGTTTTTCTACAGAATCACCATATAGACCTGTACTTCCACAGATGTCTTATTTCTAGGTATTTGGTATCACGTTACTTGCCTTCTTGTACATCAGTAGAAAGGCATTTTTAAGAGGAGGCACTGAAGAGGTTTAACTCCTGTTAACATGATGAAAAGGGAATTGAACACACTTCTCACCTGGCATGAATGGCAGCCCTGGTCCTGAGTAAAAGTAGGAGTATGGGTCCTCCTTCAGTTTTGTGCTTCATACCCTTTGTTTCTTCAGCTTTTTTTAACTTATCCATGAAAATAAACTCTTTTGCATCAATAAGGTGCTGCATCCATTGCATCACATCAGGGAACTAAAAACAAACAAGTGAAAAAATAATTTTGATTTGACCAGAATCAGCTGTGGTTTTCAGAGTTTTTTTCTGGATTATCATGTTAAAATAAAATCTCTATTTGCACAACATAACTGCTTTCCAGGAAAGATGATAACATTTGATTTTGCTCTGAATATGTACAAAGTTGTGACTTCTTTTTCTAAAAAAAACCAACCAATCAAAAACCCACCAAAAAACCCACAACAAAAAATAAAAAGACTGAATACAATGTCTCAGTTCATACATCTGTGAGATCAAAAATGCATAGTTCCTAAGCACTGGCTAGGAAATCTATTAAAAAAAGCCCAGGTGTCTGAGAAACAGTTTGACAAGCAGAGAGACAAAAGGAACACAGGGAAAGGAACAATGTCAGAGAAGTGTGAAGACAAAAGGGTCTGGAGGCAAGGTTCATGCTCTGTGTCATAGGGGGAATGGAAACTCCAGCGGTGTCAGCTTTCTCTCTGTAATGCGTCTCTGACTCAATTCTTGCTAAATCGATTGGCAGATACTGCTGATGGCCTATTATTTTACACCCCACCTGCTTTTTTATATATTTAGATAATAGTGCAGTTCAATCCTTTAGGTAGATTATCAATAGGACCTAATGGCAACCCACATAGTTTATAGATTTGTTTTATGGCAGTGTAACAGTGACAGAAGCACTGTCTTTTCTGGGGGCTCTGGTGACAGTAGTATTCCTCGAACAGCGTGGAAACACTGTTCACTGGCTTCTCTTCTGCTACCTAGAGCTGTTTGGAGATTGAGTCAGAGGAGTCTAGGGAGTCGTCTCAATCTTACATGAAGTGGATATCTGCAATAAGTCAGATGAGTTATACTTGAAAGTACCTGCTTCTCCAACTGTAAGCCTGCATTTTGTCATTTAGGCTACAAATGGCGTAAGTTGCATAAGTTGAATCTAAGTGCACGCTGCCTAATCTTTTCACCACTGATGCTGCTGTGGTATTTAGTCAGCACAACAATATCAGTTCTACTCCCCAGAGCAGAAGTATTTTAGGAAAAACATAGTAAATTCCCAAAGAAGCTTTACTTACAGTTTGTCTGGCTTCTGTAATGCTGTTTTCACCAGTTTTAAGACAGAGGATGTTGGCCAGCTTTGTATCTATCCCCCGTAACAGCAGCTACCATCAGAGGATGACAGCAAAAGCCAGTCCATCCAACATCATTTGCCATCTCTCACTTTCAAACAGCATATCACATCACAATCCCAACATATTAAGAACAGCACATCAGTAATATCCATGTATCAGGGCATGTGTAAGATCACAGTATCACAGAATCACAGTATGTTAGGAGTTGGAAGGGACCTCGAAAGATCATCTAGTCCAACCCCCCTGCCAGAGCAGGATTCCCTAAGACTGGGTCACAACAAAGCTTCCCTGCCCGGGACTTGAACCCAGGTCCCAGTGGTGACGGTGCTGAATCCTAACCACTAGACCACCTCCACACACATGGCAGGTATCATTTGAGGCTTGTTTGACTGAGGGGTCACACATCCCATGGTATGAAGGAGATATTAGCAACAGTTTGTGCATGTGTTGATTTTCCACCAGAAACAGTGATTTGCCAATCTCTAGGCCTTGCTTAATACATTATCTTTCTGTCCTATGGTGTTTTTTCTGCTTTCTGGTTTTTTGGGGTGTTGTTGTTTTGGGGTTTTTTTCTAACAATCAAAATCAGCTTAATTACATAATTTGACATTTACACCTGGTACAGACAAGCTGTAGCTTCTGCATTTAATGAAAAGATAAGTTTCAGGTCTTAAGGTTCTAACAATAACATTAAAAATATGATTTATGATTAAAGTTTTACTAATGTGCCTATATTCATCTGTTTAAAAATGCTGAAAACTTTTCCAGCCAAGGCCTTACGGATACTTTCATTCCATGGCTGCTTTTTGTCCATACTTTTTTCCAAGATACAGTATAATTCCACATTTTAGACAAAAACCTCTACTCTTATGCTATATAGACTGTCAGTTGATTCTTTGTGTTCCTGCTTTTCTGCTGCATGCCAACGCTTCTGCTTGCTCTCTAGCTTTCATTTGGAGAGCAATTTAATTGCATTTGAATGTCTGGTCCCTGGACTGTTCTGTGGAGCCAGGTAGCTGATGATCAGGCAGCCAGATTTGGAGTCCAAGACTGCAGCTGGAAGATGCTGCAACAGGCTAACCAAATAGGACCTGTTGAAAAATAGAATAGCAGCAGAGGCTGATAAAGATGAGCTGTGAAAGACTGTCTTCAAATTCTCCCTCCTGGGAAGGGAAGTAAATGCCAACCCACACTATCTGTAAAATCTCGTGAGACCTTGGGTCTATAGGGATTATTTTTTATTATTTTTAATTAAAAACCAAATGTAGTTGCTAGTGGGATCTGAGTGATCCTCCTTACAAAACAGTATGTTGGTCTTCTTTGTAGTTTTCCTTCTGCTCCCACTGAAATCAGCTGGAAATCACAATTGATCTGTGTGAAAACAGCATCTACACAAAGTTCAATTGGCTTTTCAGCTGAAAGCTCACAAGGATTTTATCACTGGATGAAGATTCCTTCCTGTCTTATGCAGAACTTTCTGTTAACCATATAAGCTGTATTTTTCCATGCTGGCATGTGTTCACAGAAATATTAGAACTGCCATACCTAATCAGACCAGTGGTCCATCTAGGCTAGTATCCTTGGCTCCAGATGCCTCAGAGGAAGGTGCAAGAAAATTCATAATATTGTATCCCAGGGGAAGTATCTTCTTAATATTTGGCAGTCTTTGGCTAGCTATTGCCCTGAGCATGAGTGTTTGTATTCCTGATACACTTTTATCCTATCTAAGTGTCATCTATCATGTATGTTCTATTGTTTGAACCATTCTCTACAGGTTTAGGCATAAAGGTCACAATAGGACAGAGGTCGTAAGTCACAGTAGATCAAAAGCCATAGCATGTCAAATGTTGTAATATAATTCATGCTCACGTATACAGCATATATATATATAAAATGATAGCTCATGCTAAGGCATTGCCTCACGTTGCTCTTACAGCTATAGCTCCCCTAAGAGTGTTATAATATGCTATTGACTTTTTTGTGGATTCATCGTGCTGTGAATTATTTCTGGCCAGTGGAATGCCTGGAGTTACCTTTTGGGTATTACTTAAGCAGGCGTCTTGTGATTTTGCCAGAGATCTTTTTTGCAGGACTCAAGGTGTGTATTGTTTCCTTCCATTTTTTTCTTTTTTTTTTTTTTTAAAGAAAGAAAGAAAGAAAAAAAAAGGGAAAGGGAAAGAAACTGAAGATTTACACTTTGGCTTAAAGATATACTGGGTATATGAAAAGAGCTTTTTTTTTTCCTCTCCCATAAAAGAACTGATCCCATAGTCTCAGCAGGGATATCTACTTGAAGCCATATTCATTCAATAAACCTTAGGTGCCACAATTTTTCTCTATTTCCTCTCAAACCAAAGAATAGACAACTGCCACATATTCTTTTGTCCTCAGCTTTCAATCTTTTTAATTTCCTACATGCAGTTACTCACTTCTTTTTTCCCTCCCTCTTTGTTCTGTTCCTCTTGGAAAAATAAAGAGATAAGGAATAAAACAAAAGATCCTCTTCCTAAGGATGCTTTACTCCTTCTAGCTGTTTGACTTTTCACCCTTTGGGTGCTTAGTGGAAAATCCATTACTTGCTTGCTGAGGAAAAAGCATTTAATGAATCACAAAATCATTCAATTATTCTTAAAAACACTTCACATCACACATCTTTTTCCAAGTAAAGTGTGCATTTTTTACATTTAAATGGTGCATAACTGCTTCATACAATGTGTCCCTAGAGTTAGAGACATTTTAACAGAAGGGTTCCAGGAGTACACAGAGCATTTTGATATATATTAGCATTAAAATCCTTGCATTAAAGATGCAGAATTTCCTCTTCTCTCCTCACTGTCTTCAATAATATTTGTGCTAAGCTGCCCTTGTGCTGTTTTCAAATGTCTGGCTTAGTACTGAGCTGAGATCTGCATGCTTTGCTTACTTCGGTGTGCTGCAGTGCCACACGGTAAAAATGAAGTATAGAGTAAAGCTATTAGCTAATATGGGGCAGCAGAGAATTCAAAATGTTGGTTTTGTTTTTGCTTAAATGAAAATTTATTTAGGAATGGAAGTAAAAGACTTCCTCAGAAAAATACATTATTTTCAATCGTTGTTTAGCCTGATGTTGATTTCTCACCGCTTTTTCTCTGCTTTTATAAGAACAGTGCTTTCTGCAGACTGCAGTAGCTGCCATTTCCTACACAACTTTTTATTTTCGTTTTTCTTTCCCCTCTGAGGTTGTTTCTTAATGGACTTAGATTGTAAAATGTTCTTTTCTGCATTTTATGGAAACGTATGGGCTTTACCCAGCAGAATCAGGTGGTTGACTTGGTTTGTAAAAACCAACTCAAAGGCTGCGCTTTTGCCGGGGAGAATGGGAATCCGTCTGTTTATTTGAGTGCCAGTGTAGGAACTGTACAAGCTAAGGAGCTGGCCATGGATTTGTAAACTTTCCTGCACTTTTATATCCCTGTAATTTAAACAAGTAATTTTTTCCATAGCAGTAATTTTTAATTTTTAAAAAAAATTTAATAGGAAAGAGATATTTATACAACAGCTTTAGGCTAACTTAGCTATCTAACTTAGGCACAGTTTTAAGAACTAAACCTAGGTGTTTGTACTTCCTTGCGTAGCTGGCAGAGAGACAGAGGTGCCGGGGGGCTGTAGGCAAGGGGGGGCAGCGGCAATTCAAAGCACCTAAATCAGATGCCTGAAGTAGACAGTGTGAATAACCCTTTAGATGACTGAAATTATTGGACCACATTAGAGAGAGAGAGGAAAAAAGTGAGACTGGCATATGGTGAGCGTCCTACATATGGTATGTTGTTTATATGTGTTTTTTCCATTAGCATTTCTCTTTCCTTTGTTGCTCCACCTCCTCCTACAGACTCCCCTAAAGACAATGTTAATTCAGAAAATTCTGTGGTTGAAGGAAAGTTTTCGGCCCGATGCTGTTCTCAAGAGCACAGAAATGAGGCAAAACAAGTTAGCTCTCTCTCCTTTGCTCTGCCTCATTGTGTCTTCATGTACAATTTTCTGTTTCCTTTTATTTCTCTGGAGCTGATAAAGTGTGAGAGGGCTTAAAGTCACTTTGCCATAAAAGTCACCATATTTCACCCCTCAAGACAGTGTTTTATATTCATTCAAAGACCAGTCGATTTCGCAATAATTGGAAAGGATAGGCGTCAATATGACAGACATGCGCTCTTCCTACGGAGTTAATTCCTTTGGTCCAGTCAAATCCTGCTCTTATCCAATGTAGCTTCAGGGGGAAGCTCCCTTGTGCTGCAAAAAACAGGCTCCACCTGTTTATGATTAACTTCACACTGGTTGGATCTGCCCAGTGATGGCGTAAGAAAATACAGAGCAGAGAAGCCTGCAGTTGAAGCTGTAGATTCATGGGCTATAAAACTAAAAGGCTATTATGGTCATCTACTCAGTCTGCACCCCCCCCTCCGCCCTTCCCAGTGTAAGGGGCACCAGAACTTTTCTGAAGTACTTTTTCCTCTGTGTGTATTTTAATGGAGAAAAGCATTCAGTCTTGATTTAAACCTTCCAGCTTGTTTCTCCATCTTCATCTTCCTTACCACTGGCTTCTGTTATACCTTTGTCACTGGACTGGAAACTAGTGCTACCAAATTTCTGTTTCTCATATAGTTATTTATAAGCTGTGATCAAGTAGCCTTTTAAATGTCTCACTGATAACCTAAATAGATTGAGCTCCTTGATTCTTTCCTTACAAGGAATGTTTTCCAACCCTTTCATCATTCTTGTTGCTTTCCTCTGAACCTTTTCCAGTTTTTCAACACTCTCTCTTGACTTTTGGATACAGTGTTTCCAGAACTGGTTTCTTTTGTGACCAGGACTGAGGTAACACAACCATATTGTTTATTTCCCTGGTGATGTGCCCGTGGGTTGTGTCAGATTCATGTTTGCCCTCTTGTACTCACAGCTCTTCCCAGCTGGTTATCTGCTCTACAGGCTCTTTCAGACTCACTTCAGCCCTTCAGCAGGGTCCCCATATCTTGTAGCAGTGACATACATTCTTTGTTATAAGAGCAGTGTTTTATGTTTGTCTGGAACAAAATTTACAGTTTGTTTAACTGTGGACAGTTTCCTGAGCAATCTGGGTTCCACAGCATTTGGCTCACTCTTTATTTACTGATCTTACAATGCAAACTTTATAAATATGTTTTCTTACCAGTGGTAGAAGAGTTAAAGACTGAAATAAAAATAGTCACAGGGCCATGCATTTGTGGGTCTCCATAAAATAAACACCAGTGACTATTTTTCCCTACTTACTACATGCTTGAAACTGAGACTTGACTCTACTTAATAGGCACAATATTGATTTTAATATTTTTCTTCATCAAAATATTATGATTAACAACCAGAAGATTTTTCAGTGTTCCTCTGCATATTAAATGCTACTAAAATTACATTTATCCTACCAAATATATACTCTTATTAAATGGTATCTAGTTAGCTTTGGCAAGATAATTTTCCATAAACTTCTGATCTCATTGCTTTGGTTATAGTGAACTAATACTCCTAGAAACCATTTTTTTATTTTGCTTGAGATCAATGTGCAGTTGAAATGCCTGTAGACATTTAGGTTATCACATTTATTCATTTTAACTATTCACAAAAATATTTCAATAGTTCTCTTAACCCTCCCTAGTTCTCCAAGACATACTAAAAATCCTCACTAACTGTGCAGACAGCTTCTCTGCCAAATGTATTAAAATACCTCCATGCAAATTATTCAGGTCTACTGATTTTAAAAATGTCTAGTTTTATTAGCTGTTATTTAATGTTCTCCTGCACTACTATGGAATAGAACTTCATCATAATCATCTGATATGAATACATCACTTGATTTTTTTCCCAAAATATAGAAGAAAAGTATTTGAAAATGCCTTTTAAAAATAAATGTTATTGCAGAGTGTCGCAGTAATTTCCATTTAATAATGGAGCAAGGCAATTGTTAGGATTCTTTGTTCATAATACAATTTCAAAATGTCTTCATATTGTCCTTATCTCTGTTTTCTCTTTGTGACCTTTGGCTTTCATTAAAAATGCTCTGTAATTCCCAGTGTCTAATTTGCATTCATTGCTGCCTCTCCTCCCTTTTGCTTTGTTTGTTTGTTAGTTTCATATTTTGTAGCTGCCTTCACATGTGAAGTAATTTTATTATTTTCAGTAGAATTGTTGAAGGCTTTTGGTTGGCTTTTGAGGTGTCCCTTACAGTGTGCATAGCAGATTAAAGCGGTCAGTTTTTTCCCTTAAAACTTTCTCCAAATAACTGATTCATACTTACTGTCAACTTTTAAAAGCTAACTGTCTTACATCAGCAACTTCAAATGTTGGATTTTAATTCATTTATTCATAATAAATATAATCAAGGTATAGCTGTGTGCACAGAAGCAATTCGTTTTTAGTTCTCTGATTCTACTGTCAAACTGAGGTCTAGTAGAGAATTCGTCTGTGTTGGATGCAGTCAGAGAAATTGTCAATTTTGCTTTGTTTAATATAGCTGATGTTTTATTATGGACACTCTGAGGTTTCCAGCTCATGTTAATATTATTCCATACCCCGTAAGCATTTTTTCCATGTTAAGATCTTTCATGACCTGTATGGAAGAAATACAGTCTTTTAAAATTATTATTTAAATGTGACAACAGTAAGAATCTTTAAGCGAGGCATAAAATGTAAGATACAAAATGTCAGTCTGATACAACTGCAGTTTGAATTATTGCTTCATAATAGAGTGTGCTTTTGAAAATATTGACACAGTTACTGGGAGGTGTGAAAGATTTAAAGTACAGAAGCCATTTGGGTTCTTTTGGTAGGAGTGAAGTGTGAACCTGGATTCGCAGTGTTCTCTCATAGCCTCTGTTTATTTACAGTATCCTACCCAGATTGTTCACTTCAATGCTTTAAGCAGAAATACATAACGTACTGAAAATGCGGCTGCAATTAGAACAAATTATAACATTCTGTAAATTGTGTCTGAAATTCAAGCCTCTTTGAAGTCAGCAGCACTCAGACTGTTAGACTTCCAGCAGTTTTCTTCACAAAACACCATTCCATATTATAATGATTTTACTTGCCGCTAGCTTCATGGTGAAGTTCACTAACTGGACCATAACTCCCAATTACCTCACTTGGATTTAATCCCATTCCTTAAGAGCGTGAAACCTATTAAAAATGGTATTAAATAAGAATGCTTTCAGCAAATACATCTCCAAATTCTTGCTACACGATTCCCTAGAAATACTGCATTTCTATTTGTATTGCAGGCAAACTGTTCTTAAAGACAGACATGAAATGAACTGAGTGTCTATGATATATGTTTCTAGTTTCAGGTAGAGTTGCCGTATAATGATCCAATTTAATTTATTTTACCTTTTATCTTGCCTATTGAAATGAAAAGCTCTCCTGTTCAGTTCACAGCTCCTGATGCAAAAGGGAAAAGTTCTCCATATTAAAATCTCCTACTAAAATATTCCTGATAATTCAGTTGGCCACCGTGTAAAATTAATTGGTGAGGTTGTAAGTGTTTTATCAGTAAGAACATAATATATTACCAGTTTTCAGTGATTTTATGCCAGTACCTTATGAATGTGTAATACCGACTTACATATATGACAGTTCAGAAAGGAAGCACCAAACATATTTGGAGAATACAATCAGTATTAAATGGATTAACAATAGATTTGGCTTCAGTACAATGAATCCAGAGAGACTCTGCAAGCACAGGAACTAGCTACATTTTCTACACAGATTTATTTCCTACTATTTAATGTACATAAAACACATTAATTGAATTTGCTATTGGTATTCTGTACCATGAGGAGAGTCAGGAAAAAAATTCATGTAACCATGCATGAATGTAATGCTAAATATGAAAAAAATTGTGCCAATCAGACAAATATTCATAGCAAAATGGTTATTAGGGCACATTCACATGAGCAGGAGCACTTGTTTGGTTTGGGAGAGGCCAAGGTTAACTGGGCTCAGTAACTTACACACCCTATCACCAGTACAAAATAGTCCTTGAGGCTACATATCTGGGAAACTGGACTTTCTCTTCTCATGCTCTTTCTGATCAGATTTGTCTTTTTCTGGCAGCTTCTGCCAGCAATCAGATTCACTGGAAACATAAAAGAGAAAATGATTGCTGAACAAGCAGAGCGTTATCTTTCTTCTTGCTCTGTTTGCCCATGTGCACAATGAAAGGAAGCTGGCGGAGGTCCTGGTCCAGGAAAAGAATTAGGGGCTTTATTATCAGACAATAAGTTGAGCAAGTTGCAGACCACAAAGTACTTTTCTTCAGAGCACTGCTGAAGGACTCGTGGCTGAACTCGGTGCATTAGAGGCACTAGGAGGAAGTACATGGAAGTTATAAAGACGAGTAGCCAGAAAATGAGGAGCGCTTGTGCAAGGTCTGCTGTTGAGTAGTGGGCAAAGAACACAGGAAGTAAATCAAAAATTCTAGAGCCCTGAAGTCATTTTAATTAGTTTCAAAAGGTGTAATAATCCATCATACATTTTACTCCAAAGCCTTTGGTTGTTCACTTAATAATTTTCCAAAGGAGGGCACTTCTGATGAAAGATGATGGTAATATACATGAATTATCAAATGTATATAATGAAGCTGGTAACTAAGAAGAGGAATATTTGTATAATAGTGGCTCCATTTGATATACAAAAAGGAAAGTGGATTTTAAAAGCAAGGAGTTAAAAACCAAAAAGACTTCCATGACCAGTGAAATAAAATCTTTCTGCCCTTTGTTGTCTTTATTATCACACAACCCTTCCTCAGGTTCTGATTCATCGCATACAGGAGACAGATTTTAATACTTTATCCTGTAAAATTAAAGACCATAAAGCAGAACATGGACATGGTGACTGAACCCCTTTGAGCTTTTGAGCTGGTCTTTGGAAACTTGGAAGGACTCCAGATTTTTACTAACTCTTTGTTTTCAATCCAAAATAATCTGGAAATAATACCTGTAACAGGAATGACATTAATATATACCTGTAATAAAGACACAAACTGGTAGAAATATGTCAGCTTCGTCTCTTCTACTGGCAACATGAACTTTACATTGACATGAGTCATCTCACACAAATTTTTTTCTAATGCCAAACAGTTTGAGTTTCATTTAAAGGATTTTTTTTTCCTATTATAAATTAGTGCACACCCAGAAAAAGAACTCAAAAAGATCAAGCAGAAATATAATCCATCAAAAATATTTGTAGGTAAACTCTTCCCCTCATAATCCCTCAATCTATAAACACCTCAGTAAGATATCTAGAGGAAATGGTTTGAAATTCCTGCAGACTCAGTACCTCTGAAGATGCTGCAAAGCTGGTCTACTAACACTGCTTAACTGGTTACTTTAGGAACTGGGGAATCCTGAGCAGTGCTCAGTTTTCTGGAGCAAAAGGCTGTCTTCTTTTTCCCTACCCCTAGCTTGAGGATCAAATTTTCCATACAAATTGGCATGATGTTGCAGATTTTCCCTCTGCTATTCCATATCCCAGATATTCTCTGCGTGGGGAACTGCCACTAACGCCAAAGGGATGCTTGGCTCATTGTGCTCTCCTGGTAGCTACTTCAGAAATACTGTTAGATCAAATAACGAGGGACAGCAGCATTTTAGTCGTGATCCATCAGGCGGATCTGAGAGGAGCCGTTTGCCCTGAGAGAGGATAGACTTTCGAGACATATGGTGCTATAATGGGGGGGTGGGGATTTTTCAATTCCAATCCACCCATTCCGGATGAGAGAGACTGAGCTAATACCCTCGTGTATGGTGCATTGCATCGAGCTACGGAAGTAGCGTTAGGATGGAATTTATGGAGTCTCTAAATTGTTTGCCAGGAAATGTTTACTAGCTATGCACAATAAATGACTGTGAAAGCGTATTCCTGTGTTTAATATGATATAGTTATTTCCTTATATTTGGGTCATACTATTATGATACCAATAAAGGAAACTTAAAAAAACCAAAACAACAACAAAACCCAAAACCAAACAAGCAATGTATGTTTGTATTTATGGAATGTAATTTGGGAAAGCCTGACTACAAATTGTACAGGATAAACTTACTGCGTGCACTCCTGGATACACACTATGCCTGCATATCAGAAATTAAACATATGACTTATTTTAGGGCAAAATATTCTCATTATCGGGTCATGGTATGTTTCTAAAAAAGCCTCGTTACCACAGCAGCAGGAGGTCATACATAATGAAATTACTGTACATGTATAAGGGAATACTACCTACCTGCTTTACAAAATAGGTACAGAGCTTCACAGTTCAGAAATTAAACAGGCAGTTTTGAATCACAGGATGAAATCTTGAAATTTTGCTTTATGATGTGACCTTTTCCTCCATACAGCTCACTGCAGTACCAGGGACTACTGTAGAGTTTTATAGGGTGTGTTAGATTAGATACATTCCCAAACATTTTACTCTGCTAGGAAGCTAAGGCGGAACTTTGTCTGGTAATCTGTGGAAAGAGCTTTTTCTGCTCCTTCATTTGCTTTGATGCGAGGCTTTCTATTTTTGTATAATGCATCTAAGAACTCTCTAATTATTAAAAGAAAGCAGGCACTAACCTGATTTGCTTTAATCGTGTATTAAGGATTTGAGCCTGGAGGTATTTTCGTATTCTTGCATGGTTGAACACCCTCTTTTAGTATATGCATATGTGTATTTATACATCCATATGCTGTGCATGATAGGATTTTCAAAGGTTAGTAAACAAATCTTTGTAGCAATGCAGTTTCTCTGTTTCTGCTTGTGTATTCTGCAAATAAGAATAACTACAATAGACAGACGCATTTTCTCCCTTGCTTAATATGAATATCACCGGAGACTAACTGATAAAAATGAATGAAAGAAAATTTAAAATTAGACACTTAACTTCTACAGCAGATCACTTAACGATTTCAGTGCAGCAAAAATTTGAGAATGCATTGGTAAAATATTTTAGCCATCAGGTCTCTTTCATACGTTTGTTTCAAAAAGCAATCTTGGATGGGTTTAGCTTTAGTAACCATGAGGAACAGTATTCCTGCTTAGCTCCGCTATTAAAAATTACTATTACAGTCTAACAATGAAGTTAATCCTGTGAGGTCGATGGGGAAAAGACAAGACTCAGCAGTTCTCAAGGTCAAGTCTGCAGACAGTTCATGTTGTAGAACATTTAAGGGATGAATTGTTTTTCTAAAATATGTTCAGAGTCTCTACCAAGCTGAAATGCAGTAGTAAAAGTATACGAAAAATACGCTGCTTGTAGTACTACGCTGCTTGTAGTACTTGTAGTACTAAAAAGCAGTGATGAGAAAGAGGCACTACAAGTACCTTGGTGACAGCAAAACTTGCTTCTACAAATGGGAATTTGTGTGTTTGGATGCACTATGAATGCATGATTCATACTGTGGGATATTAGTTTTCATTCAAACTTTATTGTTTCAAATGAAAGAACTTTAGATAAGATTTAAAAATATATATAGTAAATATCTATCTCAGATTAATTCTACTACCTACAGCTAATGACATGAAAACTCCAAAATGCTTCCAAGGCAGTTTACCTGGACAATGTCTGCTTTGTTAGCTTTAATCAGAACTGCATTTGGTATCATGAAGGAAAAGGCACAGCTTCCAGTGTAACATAGCCAAGATGCTGACATGTCTCATGCCTTTCTCTTCCATTCGAGACATGCTATGCCTCCAGATGCTGCAGTCTGGATTTAGGGGCATATACTGTTCTTGCACAAATCAGAGTTGCATATGTTACGAGTTAATTCCATTTTGTTGTGTTCTTTTGCACATGGTTTTTTGAAACAGTTAGATGGAAAATATTTTTAGTTTACCATCTTGTATTGAAATACAGTTGGATTATTGAATAAAATCTGAATCCCTAAGTTTTACAGCTCAAATTCACGAATGTGTAAAGTTCATGGACAAAATGCCTGTGAGGGAACTGCACAAATCCAGGCAGTGTCCCCAAGTGCTGTATTTTGCATTTGTGTCTCAGTCAGCTGAAAAGTATGTAAATAATATACCTTTTCTTTGCCGTACGGCTGAGCCCATGGTGATAGGAATAAATCGGCTTCACACTTTTATTTTAGGTATCTAATTTATATGAAATATTTGAGACAGGCATTGATGAAGAGGGGGGTGGCTCCTGGGGATGATTCGGTATGCCAAAGTCTGATATGTATACTTAGGTGTGTGAAAGTGCCTCAAAGATAGTCCCTCACTGGAACACTTTAATGAAACTCACCCTGAGACCTATCTTCACTGTATCAAAGGACATGCAAGTGTGATGCCTAATAAAGCATAACAAAGACAAATATCTTGGACAGGTTCATTTCAATATGCAGAATAATATATTCACAGCTCATCAGTAAAGCTACATTCTGTTTTGAGGAAATAAGTTTATGTAAATGTGGTTTTGGAAGGTGTCTGTCTCCTTAAGGTATAGCACTTAGGCCTTTCTTCAAGGTAGTTAGGAACTTGCTTTTTTTTTTTAACATCAGTAGTGTCATTGATGCCAGCAAACAAAATAGTTTCTGAATCAGAATCTTTGAGACAGATACAGTTTTGTCTTTTGTTGATGTCTCTGCAAATTAAGCTCTTCTTGGCATTTATTTTGTAGGGAAATCTAGCTTGCCTTTTTTCCCCTTCTTTTTCTTTTCTCATTCTTTCACAAGATGTAATATCTGTATCTAAAAAACCCCAGTTTAATCTAAAATGATCATTTCAAATGATTGTTACGTCATGTTTAATTTCTCCTATCCAGTATAGCATTATCTGATATTAAGCTTTGAGAAACACGATACAGCTCTGCATAAAAAAATAAGTACATGAAATTTTTAGCTCTCTGTTTCCTACAGCTATTATTAATTAAGGTTCCAATCCTGCAAATGCTTCTAGACAAGCACATCATCATGAACGCGAACAGGACTCTGTAAAACGGGAGTACTCCCACGTAAAACTGGTGAAATGAATAGCCTGAGCTCTTCAGGGCAGTGAATCTCCTTCTGTTCCAAATACTACCTAGTTAGGGGTTTCTGCTCCAAGTCTGGAGCTCATCACGCTATAAATCATAAGCAAACACACCTGCAAAGTAAGTGACATAATCCCAGCAGCTATTAAAACCTAGATATTTTGTAGTTTTTTATTTCTGGTACATATATGTCTTCTTCTCCCTACAGAGCAGAGAAAATTAGAAATGACTAACTAGAAGTTAGTAGGAATACACACTCTGAGTAGTATTTTACTCATTAATGCGTGAAAGAGGTGATGAAGATTAGTGGCTTATCACTCGTCTAATGTCCCCTGATGGAAGCAGAATTATGAAATATGCCCCCTGCTGCTGGTACTGTAAAGGCATAGAAATGTCAGCTAGGGGACAATAAATATTCCAGGTAATGGTAGGGTGTTTTTCTCTGTTTTGGTCCTTGTCATACAAGCATACTGCAGATTTGCCCAATGAACAGGTATAAGTCATAGCGTAAAACATCTGATGCACAAAGATCTGAATCATCATTCTGAGTGGCTAAAACTTGAAGTGTACTCAGCAAAATATTAACTCTGCAGCACAGTAAGGAGCAAGCATTACTAAAAATACAGAGTGCTGAAAATAAACATTGTCTTTCTTGCATGCACAACTCTGTCTTGTATTTTCAGTGGAGGTTGTGGAAAACAAAATGTCTTTCAAAATAATACACAGATCAAAATCCACAATGCAAATTGCATCAAACAATAGAATGAATATGTAAAAACACAAGACTCTTTTTTGCAGTGTGATTAGTAGTTTTGATAGGGGAATGGCCCGACTGTGGTGCCTAAATGTCAGGATCTGGAGAAAACAAAATGCAAAACACTTTTCAGGTGTCACTGACTTGCCTGCACATGCACTTTGAATACGGTTCCAAATACAAATTACACATATTATTAAAGTAACCTATGAGGTTTGTCATAACTGTTTTTTAGTTCAGTGTTTTTAAGTGGAGATAATACTAGAAAGAATGAAACAATTGTTAAATTGCAATATAATATGCAGATTGGGAAACAAATAGTATTTTGCAAGATGGTTCAGTTTGCAAATAAATTATGTATTTAAAACAAACACATCAAAATTTTGAAGATAACTTGTTCTGGGGCTTTTGAGTAACTAATGTGGAATGCAAGTTTCTTATAGCTTAAATGCTAAAAGCATTCCTGAAACATCATAGTTCAGGTGTGAAGCCTCAAGTACATTAACCATTTCAATATTTCATTGCGTTATTTAAATTAAATAGGAAGCATAAGATATTTTACTGGTTAGAGTGGGCTGGCAATTCAAATAACTTTTAATGATGTAATGCAACTTGTAAATCATTTTCAGTGAGGGCCTCATAGTTCAGCACAACTTTTATGTAATACGCTAAATTGCTGGCATAGCTTTAAAATTTGTAATACTTGGAGATTGTGAAAATTAGAACAGAATCCATATGGATAGGGGAGAAATAGCTGAAAATATGGATTCAGAGTTAAAGGTTTTATAGATATGTTGTAGTCTTTAAAGCAAAAATTCTGTCTGATAAGTGTTAAACCATGGCACATGTAGATGTTAAAAAGAGTGAAATGGAAGTACACCACAGAAATGCAATGTTAAAGTTATGTGGTATGCATTGTGGTACTGTAATTTCTCACAAAAAAAGATGGGTTTTATGTTGAAATATAGTGAAGATACTGATATATTGTAGATTTATGAATGGTAAATGTCATTATCCCACTCTTAACTAGTCAGGGATTTGGTATTTTTGACAAGTCAGTCAACAAATTATTCATTTTCTGTGCAAGGCTTTTCAGTTAAGGCACTCAAGCACCTCTGAAATGATGCATACTCTCCAGACTTTATTACTGCTTATATCTGTAGGTTTCCATTTCAGCACAGGTATCAAGAGAAACGAATTATATTGCCTCTGTGGGAGTTAAACAAGCGAAATTTAGGGAAAAAAGAAAAGACTTGAAATAAACATACATCTGTTGTGAATCTGGATTGACTCTAAGGTTAAATAATGATGCCTGCCTTCACCAAATTGCCATGGAAAAATACGAACTGATCATAATTACAGTACAATAAAACCTCGTCCTCTTGCTTTGGTAGGCTCTCGAGTACAATAAAACCTTTGGCTAACATAAACTGAATTCATATTTGTAAGCTTTCTCTTTAACAGTAAGGAGAATATTCTTAAAATGCATAAACTGCCATTTTTTGCTGACTTCAGCAAAGTTATGACAATTTATACCACTCAAACGGTGGTCCTCAAGTGTGACTATCTGTCTGGTATTACTGTAATGTGCCTATTGCTAATATGCAAACTGCACACTTAGAAAGAACTGTTCAAGAATCCTACTTACATTCTGATAAGTGCCCAGGAAGATGCTTCTTTCAGCTTCCAACCCCAAAAAACAAGCAAGACTACAAAAGTCCTGAAGAGGGGGAATTCTACACTGGTTCATTCAGGTCAATTTTATATGATCTCTTTCCCCATAAATCGTAAGTAAAAAAACCAACAGCCGCCACTAAACCCGAAAAACACAAAGCGAATGCAAGTATTAGCCCATACATGAAAATATAAATGATGTTCCAAACTGTGTTGGCTCCAGATGTTTTTATGAGTTAAATGGTTTACTGTTTTCATATATTTAAAGCATTCTATTTTTTCACTCGATGTTATAAGCTTTGGGCAAATTTGTTGGCATTGATTTAAATTATGCTTTTGTACCACATGCAGGTCTAACACACATTCTGAGAAGGTACAATATGAACAAGAATCCAGTCTTTACTATTGAGAGGTAATAGACTTTCTTCAGTAATTATTTCACTGAGAAGCTTTGCACTGACTCTTTAACTGAAGTTATACATTTTTACAAAGAATGGTGTCATATAGCTCTCGTTATTTGATAACTCTGCACAGAAGGTTTTTGAATCATTTCAGTAAGCAGTTGAAGTTATTTGCCTTAGCGTTAGTTGCCTATATTTGCATTCTTAAATAGTTTAAAATGAAAGCATAAAAAAGCTCTACAGAGCTCTACAGATTTGTATTTCCAGTTCTCACGTGCTTCAAACCTTGTATTAGAGAAGTAGCAAGAACACTTAATGTAGGACTTGTGTACTTATTAGGGGACTCAGGAGCCCAAGGAAACACAGTCCCGAATATTCAGATTTGATTATGATGCTAATGGCACACAGTTAGCTGTGCCACTGTAATTTCGCTGTTGCCGCCGCCTTTTTTTTCCCTCCTCTTCACCTTTTGGAGCCTTTCCTACCTCTCCCTAAAAAGTCCTATTTGGCTACGTCTCTTATTTCTCTTGGAAACCTAATCTTTTTCCCTCCCCCTCCTACCCTCTCACTTTCTTCATTGTGCTTCACTCTTTTCACTTTTTTTTTGGTTTGCTTTTAATCTTGTGCGGGCATCCCCTAGAATTTAGGAAAAAAAGGAAAAAGAAAGAAAGAAAAAAAGAAAGGAACAAAAGAAAAAAAAAAGAAAAAGGCATTTTTATATTGGCTTGGGTTTGGGATTTCCCCAGCCCGTCCGCAGCTGTGGCGGTGTCAGGGCTTCAGCAGCGGGAGCCTTTGCAGTAGGGCTCCTGGCATTCCCGCCGTCCCGGTCCCGGTCCCGGTCCCGGCCCTCCCGACGGCATCTCGCCCCCGCGAGATTTGGACTGACAGGAGCAGCAGGTTGGAGAGCCGCGGAGGGGAGCAGTAAGGAGCGGAGGAGAGCGGAGCAACCCCGCCGCTCCCCGCACTCCCACCTGGGGCCGCCCGCTCTCGGCCCCGCCGCCCGCCCCCGGCCCCGGCGCAGTCCGCGCGGAGATGGGCCAAGGCCGGCGGGGCCGCTGCGGGCGGGACGCACGCACCGGTAACTGCCGTAGTGCTTCGTGGCACTGCCTGCGCTGAGGGGACAGCAGCACCCCCGTGCTCGCAGCCGGCGGGTTAGCAAAGCCAAGGGGGGTGTCCAGCCCTCGAGTCTTCTTTGTACTCCTCTCTTTTAATATTAGAGCACATATTGAAACGATAAACACAATGAAAAGCACGAAATATTTCATCAGTGTTGTAACTGTATATTTCCTTTATTCTGAAGAAATATCAAGTTTTGAACGGTGCACAGAGGCAGCAACTTCTGCTTCGGACTCCACTTGCTCTCCTTAAAGACTGCATCGTTACCGATAAATCTATAGACAGTTTTTTAAAAGCATTAGATGACAGAAAAGGGGGGAAAATCTTACCGTCGAAAGACTGCTGCAGGTTCCAGCTCAGTCTGAAACTGCAGGGAAAAGTGGAGCAGCTGCTGAACAAAAGTTTTAGATTTTTTTTTTTTTTAGAAAGTCTGCAAAACTAATTTCCCACAAAATAGGACTCAATTTCCGTTTAAGAAACTAGCTCTTGCAAATCTCATACAATTCCTGATTTTTTTCCAATAGCAATTGAAATTCATTTTATCTTTCGCACATGGACCCAAGAATTTAGACTTTAATTGCAGGACTACAATGGTTTTCCTTTTTTTTTTTTTTTATTTTTAATTTTGATTAAGGGAGGGGGNCCATACAGACAAAACCAACTGAATGTCAACAAGCTTTGCAGACAAATTGCTATATATAACAGATGAAGTAAAGCTAGCAAAAGGAAACTAGGTCAAGTATCATGTTTTTCTGAGTCTTACCCAAAGAGGTCCCTGCACAGAAAATGTGCAAAAATGGAAAGGAATCAAAGAAAAAAAAAAAAAAAAAAGGAAGAAACCCCCAAGCTCAAACTCTCAAGGTTATCCCTCTCGAATCACTAAAGGCCATAACGAAGAAAATGAAGATACAGGGAATAAAAATTATGCCAGCTTTTCTTTTGAGGGGGCAGGGGGCAAGAAGGGAAACGTGTCTTTCTCCGGCCAGATTTGATCGCCCGGTGGGCGCCGGTGGCTTCCCTGCGGAACCAGCCAACCCCCTGATGCTGAAGGACTCGGGGCACCTGGGTGCGGGTGTATGGCCCGCGGGCACACCGCGCTCCT